>DWNE01009123.1:0-11102 GCA_018249875.1 Cecropterus toxeus | reverse complement strand
TTGTAGCCTAACAATATATTTTGTTATCTTTATGTATAACATGTATTTCTATTGGTGGTTCAATAAATAATATCATCTGTACACTTTTTGGGTTTCGAAAACTGAAAGTCAATGAACAGGCCACTAAAGCTAATGGATATACAAAAGAAACATTTAGAACACTTTTTCTATCCAAACTTCTAAACAGATGCGCTGTTACTCTTAAGACCTAAATTAAAATCTTTTAAACCACAATAACGTAATCTTCATTTAAGTCGAAAAAAAATTTACCATCTTAATTTTTTAAGTAGTATTAATCTATAAATGTCAGTCTTTCTGGTTAGAGCGGAGGTACCCCAATCTCATTTAATTCTTCCTTAGAGCAATGCTTAAGCTGATACAAAAACTATTAGCTATACATTTCAGTTTTATGCTAATGCAGAAGCTAAATAACAAATCTATAGATGGAAATGACCAATCAAATGGCAGTTTAGAACATTTATTATATGAAAAAAAAAAACCTCATCATCTTTAATAATTGACAGTAGTTTCACTATGGAACTAACAGCTACATTATTTTAATGGCAAAGAGCTACACGATTTCAGGTGAACCCATTATAAACATTTCAGGAGGAATTTTCTGGACTTATCCTTCCTAAAATAATACCAATGACCATTTTTCGAATGTAGTTTTCATCAACGAAAGCAACATTCAAAAAAGTGTCATACAAGAAACCTATTTTGTTTAAAGTTTAACAAAAAAAATAATGAAAATTTTATTTAGTACAAAAATATTTAATGAAATGACACATTGCATAGTACGAATACCTAACCTTGTAATATTACTCAAGTACACATAAAGTTATAACAATTTATTCTTCATATTTGTATTTAAATGTATTTTAGTTTCATTTACATAGGAACCACAAATTTTCATATGCAGTAACACTTAATTTGCCAAGTAACATTATTTTACATTTCTAGAATGTTAAGACATATTTATGGCGGGAATTACAAACGGTGCGCTCATACATCTTACGCACGCGTAATATTGTCTGATTGCATCTTAGGATATGACGCCTTATCAAAAAGGAATTTTATTAGTATTAAAAACATTTGTCAGTGCAACTTGTTAACAGACAAAGGCCTGCTATAACAGTATATGCCTTTGAAGTATGTTAAATTTTAAATGAATGGAAATGCTTACGCTTCCGTTTTAAATTCTTCAAAAACGCAAATAAGCATATTTTCAAGATAAATATACCAATCAATGTACGTATAAGTTTTCAATATTGTTTTCTTAATATGGGTGTTACAAAACATTACAAAATTAAGATATACATCTCAAGTCTTGTATAAAAATATGGGTTGGGATTAACCGAACACTTGTTTCAGATGAACAAGATAAATGTAACCTTTTTGCAGGAGCAGGAATTCAGGGATAGGGAAAATAACTAACATTACACATATATTTACTTTATTTTTACTATCTAAACTTTATTTAATCGTGTGTATATAAAACATTCACATGCAAACATTAAAGTACTCAAGTAAGATAGTACTTTCATGTTAATCGTATTCTACTATGCAGTGGGTCATAAGGTATGTTTGAAAGGTATGAAATAAAAAAGTGATTTATTTTAATTTTCTCAAGGAATAAATAATATAATGGCATGAAATGCATGCAAAGTGACTAATGAATAATTACAGCACCGAATATAATGCAGTTATTCTTTTTTCACACAGTCTTAACATAAATAATATGAAGACGAATAAAAATCAAAGGATGGTTTCATTACTTCATTTTATTTACATGTATTCGTGTACTACGCGATATATCACCGTTAACTGACCTTTGCTGGGATAATATCTTTAGGAATGGGTGGTCCTGCGCGTTTTTTTCTCTGCCTAATGATAATGGCGACGAGTAGGTGTGTCTTCACGTCTCCGAGGCCGGGTCCGTCGAAGGGCAACAGTACTGCCGGTAATGCGGTATTCGCTGGCAGAGGGACGATGTAGAAATCTTTTACGGTCGCCGTATTTGTCACCTTGACTACGCCCAGTCTGGAAATTTATTAAATTGCACATACATTATAAAATTACAAGACATGTTACAAGCTATCATAGAAATTAGCGACAATAATACAAGTTATAATTATTCCGTCTCATTACAAACCTGTTCCGACTACTAAGGTAGCTATAGAGAGCTATATATTGCATCATCTCCTCGTCGTTGGCGGCTTGTAATCTCAAAATGACGATATCCTTATTACTGGCTCTCCGCATCTTATTAATGTAATCCCAAACTGTCTCTGGATTTATTCTTCCTACAATGTCTAATTCGGTACTGAGATCCTCTTCCAAATCCAAAGCATTACCTGAAACCTAGTAAGAAACAAATGTTAATAACTTAATACAATACATCAATAAGGTGTTATGTAATAATGTGTTATGCAATAATACTCATAATTGTTTTTATTTATTACCTTATTTTTCTTTCTAAACCTTGAGGCTAATAATCGCGATAAACTATATGCGAAAAAAAATAATTGGTGTACTGTTAAACTTACTGTTAGTAAATTAGTTATAAAACACTATGTTTTACAATTAAAATAAAATAAGTATATAATACATACTTCATGTGCAGCGACATAAAATCGCGCCACATCCACCATGTTAATGCAGCCGTTCCAAACTGTCGCCGTCGAATTATCCACTGTACTGGTTGGTTCTTGATCACTCTCTGCTTCTATCAACATTAATAATTTTACATTAGGTTATTAGTCTACACCATACGTTATTATTAAACAATGTGAATCAATCTACACTGACCTGACGCTTTATCTTGTTTATTTATATACGGAGTTGTAGGCAATATGACGTTTGTGTCGATGGAGAATGACTTCGAAGGCTCGTACCCGCCGTCCCCGAAGTCGCTGGCCTCGTTTTTGTAGCTTTCTTCATAAACATCCTCTCTGGACTTCCTCAAGTCTTCTTCGGATAAAGCTGACGTTATCATGGGCTCATGGGGGTCATATTCTGGATGTACTTCTTTCAGAGTTGCTGATTTTGGCCTTTCCACGGAATCGGAGTCTGTTGAACTGCAAAATGGATAAAATTTATTATTTATAAGCACTGGAAAAAAGGAAAATGAGGCAAAGCTATTACATTTGATTTAGCACAATCGTCGGAGTGGTCGTGAACCTACAATAAATTGCGGGAACAATTTAAAGAGTTAAGCCTGCAAAAATACTAACTCATTTTTGTTTTTAGTAGAAACCGCGTCCTGTGATCTGGAACGATGCTTCGTTTTTTCTTCAGTAGACGACCGGTGTTTCGAACGCGATCTCCGGCTTCGCTTCGCGCTGTCTTTGGACCGGGACCGTCGTTTCAACCGTTCGTTTGATCGTGATCTTTCCCGTGCACGTGAATTTGATCTGGAATGTTCTTTTGAGTATCTCTTTGACTTCACACGCGACCTTGATCTGTGTCTTGACCGTTCTCTTGAAACTGACTTTTCTCTTGGTGACTCTTTCTTAGACCTACTTTTTGAATCTGACCTTGTTTTGGTTGACTTCTTTTTTCTCGATTTACGGATGGAGGATTCATCTGGATCATTCCTCTCCTTCAATTCTGATTTTCGCCTCGATCGCGACTTAATCCTCTTCTCGTGAGATCGTTTGGATTCCCCTTTCTTTGAATGACGAGAACTGTCTTTATCCTTTCTCCTACTACTCGATTTCTTATTTGATATTTCTGTTTTATTATCTGACCTACAACAAAAATGTTAGACCATTATAATATACAATTTATTACATGCAAATAGACAAATTATTATATGTAAAAAAGAAATAATAATAACATACGTTTCCACATTATTTGCTGATTCCTCTGCAACAGCATCATTTAAAGCTGTGACAACATCCTCTACAGGAACATTAGGGTCTAATTCTGTGGAAACTGATTCTTTATTTTCCATTACCTGAAAAAAGCGACGTGGTTATTTTTCACTTGTAATAATATTTCTTATTAGTATTTCAATTGACCAATTGTTAACATAATTAAAATACCTCTTCTCCTTTATGGGTTTTAAGGACATAAGTTTTACTCGCGGCAAGAAGGTCTAGCTCTGATTTCTTTATGAGTTCCAGTTGATGTTTTGCTTCCTTATCCCGCCATTGGGCTAATTCTTGACTTGCCAATTCTTCCGGCGAAAGTCGGACCTGCAAATTATTTTGTGAAAATTGTATTTAATACGAAAATCCTTGAATTACTTTATTATATTTATATTTTTAAGGGTACATTTTCTCATATTTACTTACCAATTGTTTGGGTGTTATTGAGCGATCACATATTTTTTCCCAGAGCGTTAGGTTTTTTCGATCTTTAATGTTGAACATCAGAGATCTATATTTAGCTTTGTACTTCATTCCTACATCTCTGCTGAACAATTCATGCAACTCGTGTTCAGTATCGTAAGCAAATTGCTGGATTTCGTCCTCTGTAAACTTCGGTCCGTCGCTCTCAGCCATGCGTGCGCTCATTTGTTCTTGAAGAGCTTTTCTCACATTATCTCTAATTGGATCCACAGAATTCATTCTGCTCTTGATGTCGTGTGAATCTTTTCTTCGTGATGTCGACGGCGATGCTGAAGGCGCCTGTGATGTAATATCGATACCATAAGCGTAAACTATCTTCTAATCAAAATGTAAACATATCAAGGTTATAGTTGTTAAGAGGTGATAAATCTAGTCGGATATTGTTAAAATTACAAGTATACATTTTGTGCGTATGGTAAAATAATGCACTATCGTAGGAAAATATAGTGAAGGAAATAAAGATATGCGTATGAAAAAACAACAAATTGAATTGAGAATATTAAACAGCTAACTTATGAAGCTTATATTTGTAAAATGTTTAGAGTAATTGATTTAAAAAATATATTACATATTTTATACAACAAATTAAATATAGCAATAATTATATAGCAATTAATTTATGGTCAGATTAATTAGTTAATAGAGGGTTTATAGGATGTATAGTTTATATAATACATTTCAGCTATAAATTATATATTAAAAATAACGTACCTCAAATAAATTAAGAAAATATAACGGCGACAACTAAACCCGACTTTTAACCCGATTTTTAAGAACGGACATTACTAGACGAAGCGCCGCGTTTAAATATTCGTGTACACAAAACTCAGCGCTTAAATATATCCTTGTTTACGACGCGCCCGTGATAATAAACGTTAAGAACCAAATAGTAGTGTTCATCACGAAACAAAGTCGCTTATGTCATTTTAGAACACATAAATAGGTGACTAAGACGATAACACTATGGAAGTTTTTGATCATACCAAAATCAAATTTAGAATTTATGGCCCGACTTTACGTAGTACCGTAATAAAATTAATCGTATTGATTATACGTGATTCGAATATAAACTTTCTACGTAACAAATTAGTAAAATTGAATAAAAAAAGAAACTACTTTTGTCCTTTATAATGATAGAATACAAATATATCTCAAAAAGTTTAAAAATAACAAGTACAACAGCGTGAAGCCGGGGCGGGCCGCTAGTTATAAAAATCTAATCATTAGTGGTTGGTCGATTAGATTCCACACCTAATTCTGCTTTACAAAATCAATGAATTATTGTAGTCGTGATTTGAAGGGTTGGGAAAGGCCGATATTCTTTTTCGAGGTGTTCCATCATAGACTACAGGGATAGCAACGTACGTGTCAGTAAATTTCTGAACTGAGCGGCTGTATCGGTATGTTTAGCCCGGTAGGTAGCTCGTTCATTTTTTACATATATTAAACGATAAATTCATCTGTGAGTGTATATTTTTCTTTTTAAAATTTATAATTTTCAATAATGTATATACATAATACGTAAATTATATAAAAATAAAATGAATAACTTACCCTTTCACTGGCTGACTGAGACCTATTGGCTGACCTCGCTGGTTTCTTGGGTTCACTCATAGTTTTGCTGGTACTAGCTTTTGGAGTCTCCAGAAATTTCAACATATGTGTTTTCGGCGTCGCGGGGGTTTTGGGTTGTGGCGTCTTCGCTTCTTCCTTCGGCGATAGCAAAGGCTTCGTCGATTTCTCTTTAGGTTCCGGTTGGGTCTTAGCCAATGGTGTAGCCACCTGATCATTTATTTTCCGAGGTATTCTCGCAAAATTTAGAGTCGTTTGGATTTTATTTGGCTCGCTTGACCCTTTCTTCCGGGCAAGATTTGGTTTGATTGCGCTTAGTGTTCCCGGCCTCACCACCTCAAAAGTCGGGTGCTTTTGTAGCCAACCTTTAAGATTGTCTGCAGTAGGTGCATTGGGACCAGCCAGCAACCTACCAGTCTTACGTTCATACACTATAACCTAAAATGTACCATATTTGTAAGATTATTCTTCAAAGAACATATCTGAAGAAATTATTATAATATAAAGGTTTTGACTGTTTGTATGTTTTAAATAATTTAGATAAATTTTGCTGAAAGCACTTTATGTAAAAGATAATTAATATTAACACAATTATAAAGTTTGAATTCAGTTTGATGATAGTATGTAAAGTAACGTATACTTTATTGCACTAATAGCGTCCGTAGGGAAAATTGTTTAAAACCATGTAGTACGCACAGTTTAAAATATATACCATCATTCATGTTAGTAGTAAATTTTTGCGAATTTAATAGTTTATGGTTATTAATTTTGCAAACAAATATATACTGGACAGGCCATCTCTAGTGCTAGTAAACAAAACGCAATACATACCCTAGATTCAGAATGTGGTTTATCAGCTTTTCCACTAGTATTGTCCACCTTAGTAGGGATTACTTGAGTACTCAAGGAGTCCTGTGCGTGCTTCAATATGCAGGCGTCACTGCAATAAATGCTACTAGCCCGGGCAGGCTTCTTGCACACTATGCAAATGGTCTTCGATGAGATATCCTTTGCGACAGCTCCTGGAGCCTCAACTTCGCCGGGATTTTGTGCAACTGAACTCTAGAAATACATATTTCGATGTTCTAACATTATTTTTTTGAGATAAAATATAAAAAGACACAATAAGTACTCAGCTCACTTTAATGCGAGGCAACCACCTTAGGGCTCGAGTGTAGCAACACACCTGTAATTGACTTATGGTAGATTATGATAATCAATTTCAAATAGAACCCCTGTTCTATATGAAATTGTTTACAGATGTCCATGAGGGCAATAATCACTTACCATCAGGCATGCATGCTCATTTGCTACTTCGAATCCGCAAAAAAAAAATTACCTTATTTTTATTTTTATCATTTTTGCAATTGGGACATCTCCATTCAATTCCTTGTTCCTCCATCTGCTGGCCCATGGCTTTGGTAATGTTCACACATTTCCCATGGAACCAGTCTTCACACCCATCACAGCATATCATGAACCGATTATTGTGTGGCTGCTTACATATACACCACAACCTAAAATGTAAACATGACATAGAACAGTGTTTAATAATTCAAAGATCATCATCATCATATCTTACATACTTGTTTTCTCTCATTGTATTGTCTCAATTATTTATATTTTTAGCGTAAACTGCATAAAGTTAGACAACACAAAAATCTTAATTGATTTGTCTTTGAGTGTTATGACAGTTTTGAAACATGTCATATGTGTGATTATTTTTTCAATATAAGTAGAAAACCTCTTAAATTATTCAGATATCATTTTAAAATGTACATGTTAGAAAATAAATAATATTTCTTAGGGAATTCTAGCGTGAAAAGTAGGTAATGATGATATATTTTTAATGAATAATATTTGTTTATCAATTCAAAAAATATTAAAAACAATATTGTATGAAACAGTTTAAGTTGTTGCAAAATCAATAGAATACGCGTGATTTTCGGCGCACTATATATAATACGTAAGTGTAATACCTATTAGGATCATCTTCCGAATTCCAGCTCTCTTGAGATTCGGCTGACATTTTTTCAATTACAGGGACTGGTAACTGCTGTTGTTCTTGCTTCTTGTTATTCAATTTCTTATTAGTGTATTGCCTTGCTACAGGCTGCGCTACAGGCTCCGGAGTAGAGGACAAATGGGTTGACGGAGGTGTAGATATAACAGTATCTCCAGAGATGGATGTGTCCACTTGGTTTTTACGTTTCGAAGCCCTTGTCGCCGGCGCTTCGATTGGTGGCAGAGTGATAACACGACCGTCGCGTCGCACTATCTCTATAGGGTCCTTCCTTACTGGAACACATTTCCCTGATTTTATTGCATTTTGATTGTATACACTGGTCGGGGTGGTAGCTGGTTGCTGCAGTTGGTGCTGAGTCTGCATTGGAAGATGCATTTCTTGTTGTTGTTGAAATGGTGACGCCATTTGAGCTTTAACTAGCGTTGTATCGACTTTCCCCAAAACTTGCTTATCAATGACTTCCTGTAAATTTTCTGAACTTTCCACAAGCTGTGCTACATGCATCAGTAAGTCTTCAGTAAGGCCATCTTCCTCAGATTGTAAACCACCAAGTAAATCTAATGTTGGAGACAGTGGTCCTGCTAATCCAGGACTATTTATTACACTCGCAGTTGAAATGCTTGGTTGAGATTTAATGGATTGTGTTGTTGTGTCTTGAAGTATTTGAGCTAAGCTTGCATCATCAATTTGTGGTATTTGATCATAACCTTTTGTAGATTTTTCAATGGGACTAATAATTTTTTCCTTTTGCTTTGGATATGTTTTAGTTGTTAGTCTGTTTTTAGGTTTATCTGCATTATCTGGAGATTTTAGAACATCTTGTAATATGCTTTCTTCATTTAGATCATTGCCTTTATTAATAACAGGGGTACTAACAGCTTTCTTATTACTGTTACTAAGCTCCTTCTCAGTTTTAGATGATGTCTTATTGTCAGTTGAGACTCTTCGAATTACATCTGGTGTAGAAAATAGTGAAGTCATATCAGAGAGTAATGCAGATACATGAGCAGGTGTCTTTTTCTCCTTTTTAACAACTTTCTGAACTGGTTTTGTCACAACTTTACTCAATTCATTGTTGGTAGGTGTAGGTGTAGCGATTTCTGTATTTGCAAGTTGATTTTCCTTAGGAGTTGTATGTTCAGAATCTAACTGTGTTCTCTCTAATGTCAATACCTTATTCAAAATCCGCTCCTTACTCTCTTTTCGTATGATGTTTTTAGCTGGTTTTAATCTGGATAAAATTCGTGGCTCTAACTTCACAGCTTTGGCAGGTTGTACAGTTTTCAATATGCGAGGTTTGGTCCTTGTCTTGCGTAATCTGGGTGTACTTGATTTGTCTTTTACATCTTTGTAGTCAGAATCTGAATCTCTATCGGCCATGCTATCACCAGACGAACATACTGAAGAAGACTCCGTATTATCTTCAACTTTTGATTCAATCTCATTTTTCTTCTCCACTTCAGCAACATGTTTAGATTTAGTTAGAACAGGCAATGTTTTATTTAAAGCATTTCCTTTTAGTATTATGGCAGCATCTGTAGGATTTATAACAATCTTTTTGCCTTTGGGTATGATTTGCTGGTCTAAGATCGTTATCTTTTTGGAACTTGCAAGCGGTTTTGTTTGTGGACTATGAATAATTTCAATAACTGGGTCATCAAAACCTTTGTATGTTTCATTAATTTGTGATATAGTATCGCTTGGGGATTTAAGTGGTGTGTAGCAATGGTCATTGTGAAAACCAACTAGACTGTTTTCCCTTGTTTCTATACGTAATGACTGCAACATTTCAGCACCACTATCTGTAACAGATACATATGTATGTCACTCATAAAATAATGTAAAATAACTTCAAAGTGCAATAACTTTTATGTTTATGGATTTTAATGATATAATGACTAAAAGTTACATAAACTTTGTATGTATTAATATCCTATTATATTTAAAAAAAAAAAAACCGATTTTAGTTAATTAACACAATTCCAAATTCGCAAACAAAAATTCTATCATAGATTTTTTATTATTAAGTACAAACATTTATAGCAAACATATTCGATGTACATGACACTTTCATTGTTATTACATGTAAGGAAGATTTACGTCATTGTTTTTTTCAATAAAATTATTGTCCGAAAATTGAATATTGATAGAATGATGGTAAAAATGTAGCCATCTAGCTTACCATGCCATAATCAAACTGATAGTGCAGACACTGCACATATATTAAATATTTGCATATCACTAATTACTTTAACTGTATTACATTGATTAACTGATTACCTGAGTGTGCTTTAGACTGGACCAGCGCTATGATAGTAACAACATGATACAGCAACTGATATGTACTTTAATTTTACATTCATATAATAAATACCAGCGAGTTATTAAAATTAAACCCTGACTGTAGTATTTTACGATTTTAATATTGTGCAGTATCAGGCAAATGTTCAGTTAATAGGGATTTACCGGGAAGTACCACTGCAACAACTATTTTTAACATGAATCAGTTCTTGTGTATTGGTTGAAGGGTTTGGTTGTCGGCTCATTCATAAGTATATCTGGCTATCATCTTAGTTCTCGCGAGTTGCAACATGTCCATGATTGATTTCAGATAGAAACCCTGTTTCATATGAAGTTGCTTATAGATGTCCATGGGCGGTAGTAACCATTTACCATCAGTTCACCTGATACTCATTTGCTACTTCAGTCTGACAAATAACAAATGTACTTACCATACTTAATAATGCTGTTTGGTTCATCATAATAACTGTCCACTG
The DNA here is from genome assembly GCA_018249875.1 of Cecropterus toxeus. Lineage (NCBI taxonomy): Eukaryota > Metazoa > Arthropoda > Insecta > Lepidoptera > Hesperiidae > Cecropterus > Cecropterus toxeus. The sequence continues at coordinate 369 of DWNE01009123.1, read as the reverse complement.
AAAGTGTGACATGAGGCACCTTGTCGTCTTCGTTTTCAGAGTCTGTAGCATCATCGGGTCTCCCTTCATGGCCAACACGCACAACACTGATACCAGCAGTTTGAGATCCATCACTCCCTGAAATAGATGATATTTAAAGCATTTATAATAATATTTCATTTCAATAACTAGTAACATCGTTAAAAACATTAAAAGAAAAAACCAGACTGCTAAAAATGATTTTTTTATTCATAATAATATATATTTAACGCTTATATGAGTTTTTGTCAAAATAGTGAAGTGAAAGTATTACAATATATATATATATATATACATATATATCATTTTAGATCCATATTGTCATAATAGTAAAAATAATCATCCCTCCCC
>DWNE01009122.1:0-11103 GCA_018249875.1 Cecropterus toxeus | reverse complement strand
GAAAAACGTTCAATTATATGTATGTCACATTACATTTCTTTTAAACGCGGGTGAAACCGCGGGCTCAGCTAGTTTTAAATAAAATTTTAAAATTAGTCGGACATGTCTTATACTGATTAAGGAAAACGTAAATAATTAAATATATTTTCTAGTTATAAAGTTAGTCACCTGTAACTATTTCTATCTAATACAACCTGTCAAGATAAAATCTTTTTTACCTTTAACTTATGAGGCAACCGGTCAATTTAGAAACAAAGAGCTGGTATGTATCAATCAGAACATGTCTCGTATTACTTACGCAATAAAATAAATGTTAATATACGATGTTTATACATAGGCCTTAGTATACAGTCATGATTTTTATAGAATATATGATTAACAGCCTCTAAAAATGAACTGCAGGACCTAGATCTCTCAAGAAAGGAGAATTTTGCAGTAGTGTCTTCTAAGTATTGTGTAGGTATCAGTAATCACTAACTCTTCTTTTCAATATACAGTTAAATCTGATTGATAGCGTATCGATAAAGACGCTTTCTACACTCATAGCCCCACACTAGGATTTTCTCCTGTGTCGTGGGTACCATGGACACACAAAAAGACGAACACCCAGACCCAGAACAGAAATCTAAACTCGTCATTCAGATGCCCGTCTGGCCGGGAATCGAACCCGGGACCATTAACTGCGGGAACTGCGCGTTAAATCGGTATCGTAACCGCTCGGCCACGCGGGTCGTCAAATTTCATACGATAAATTCCATGCGTCAAATTTCATGCGACAAAAATGAATAAATGAAAGCTTTCATTTTTGCGTCATCTGTTATAGGTATATTGTCAGAACTATTAAGTATCGAACAAAACTAAGCGGGCTGTGTTGTTCATTCGACTTAGTGCGGGGTACTGTTCGTAGATGACGTTATTTCCATAATGCTATATGTATATTTTTTTCCTATCAAAATCTTGTCTTTTATGCATATTACTTACACGAACACGATGATGAACATCTGCCAGGCGTTCCTTGATGGGTATTTTAAAAAAACGCAATATGTGAACCAGTACATTACTTTTACTACCCCGAGTTTATGTATCGGTAGTACCACCTCAATATCTATTTCTGCCCTACAACAAGTGTCAAGTGATCCTCAAGTCTGATTTGCAAGGTACGGTAAGAAATACATACGTCGGTTAATGTTAAGTCTTGATATTTAGTTCTTTGAGGTAGCAACGTAACTGTGACGATCTTCAGGTGTAACTTATCTTACCGGGCATTAATTACAAAGGCATGAGCGGCAGTGGTGAATTATCAGATGTTTTAATAATGAAATTAACGTACATAGGCAAAAATTTAAGAAAATAATTAATTAATAAGCCATGTGCGAACTCTAGTTTCGAGAGTGGAACAAGAGAATAGTTATATAAGTTGGAGCTTTCCAACTTAGTCCTCAGGGGCGCGTGTGGTTGACCTCATGTGCCTCTCCTTTCATATTATAAGTCACTAGCTTTTACCCGCAACTTTGCTCGCGTTGAATAGCGGGTAATAAGTAAACAATAAACCTGCATCTAAAAAAATCAAGTCAAATCGTCAAATATTAAATTCATTTAAGTGTTGCTTATACGTGTCAGAGCAAAATAACCTGAAATACACAAATATTCAAAACAACTTAAGCTACAGTTAATAAGATGTTGAAGGCTTTGAAGCTGCTAGCTTCTCATCTTTTTTTGACTAAAATATATTTATTTAAATATTTAAAAAAGTATTCTATGTTTTTTTCTAATACCGCTAAGAATATGAATGCAAAGTTTTTTAATAATAATTTAAGTTGTTTTAGTGTAAAAGCGAAACCAACAAACTTACATGTCTATTATATTCAAATTGAATAAATAATTAAAAGTAAAGAAAATAAAAAATACACAAAACAACCCAACGATAGTAAGTTAAAGATATAACTGAGTCAAAATTTCTGCCTTTTAGGAGAGTCCCAAAAAGGCTTTCGTTACTCATTTTGTTTCGTTGAATGGTCAAACCTTCTTTCTAAACAAAATACGCACCGCCCTATTCATCTGATAGTAAGTATTCAACTCCTATGATATGAAAAGAGTCGTACCTAAGGGCAGTAACAGATGCGTCAGTATCCCTGGAAAGTAAGTTGGATCGCCTCGGATAAGGATGTTTCACTTGTCACACCACCCCATCCAGAAACCACTAGCATTTTACACTGCATTTATAGGGCAAAATTAGGCGTGGCGGTGGTAGTACCAGAGTCGAACAACAAGGCTATAATTGCGAGTTATATCAACTTTAAAAATATTTTTTTCTTCCTCGAAAATTATTCGTTAAGGATTTGTATTATTTAATTTACCCTGAAAATATAAAAGATAAAAAATATATAGTGGTTTAAATATTTTTGTGTATAAAACTGGTAAAATGATCCATTTCATCTTAAAAAATAAATTGATAAGAATGTCTACCACCTTAATTGAACCTACAAAATTAACAATCCATATTATGCCTTTCATTTATCATTTATATTGCCTTTAGGGCCTTTCTCCTTACAAGAAAAGATATTTTTAAATTTATGCTGCATAGACTGACACAATAAGAAATATTATTTCAATTCAGAATATAGGTATATTCATTTTATCTCTCATTAATTAATTAAGCAGACTAGACGTGTTTAGTGTGTAACGTAAAATTATCAAATTGTTACTTTGGTCCTTATACATACATGGGCCCATCGATATATGTTATTATACCAATTTGATGATAAAGATATATTACTGACTTTTCTTACAACACTATATGTAGAACATAAACAAGAAAAATCTTTAGACTTTAATGATCATTTATTTATTATTTAACATAGTATTTACACAGTCGATCTTTAAATAAATCTCCTCATTTCTACTATAACTATGAAAATTCACTAGTATCTAGTTCGTCGTATTTAATGATGAGCGAGTACGTGGACGGGGGCAGCGTGTACGGCAGGTGCGGCGTGGTGTCCGGGGGCGGAGTGGCTGACCACGGCGTTGAAGCCGTTGTGTGCGTCAGCGGTGTAATGTACGGTGCGGATGGAGCCATCGGCCTCGTGCAGCGAGTACTCGCCGTGTACGGCATCACCGTCGCGGCTCTCGTGCTGGGACTTGTTGTCACCGGTGTGGTCATCAGCTACGGAGTACGCGAAGTCGTACTTAGGGTGGGCCTGTAAAACGAATGGTAATTGTGTGTTATTAATATTAGTTTTACTATTATTTCACAACTATTTACAACATTTTTTCTAATAACATACATCATAAGGTTCCGGCTGGTGCGCGGCAATGAGACCGTGGGCGGGCGCCGCGTAGTGGACAGGGGCAGCGTGAGCTACAGCGTAGTGAGCGGGGGCGGCGGCTACGGTGGCGTGACGTACGATGTTCTGAGAAGAGACGGCGTGCGAACCATAGTGGGCGGGAGCAGCGTGCACGGCTACAGGGGCCGCATGGTAGGCAACGGGAGCGGCGTGGTAGGTAACAGGAGCGGCGTGGTAGGCAACGGGAGCGGCGTGGTATGCAACGGGGGCGGCTACAGCCAGGGGCTGCTCATGACGTACGATGCTCTGCGAGGAGACAGCGGCGGCCGAGGAATAGTGGGGCTCGGGCAGAAGTCCCGCCGAGGAAACGACCAGCACGGCACTTAGGATTACTACCTGTAAATCAAACCAAGATAAATTAGATTAGTCGGTATCTCCCGACTGAACCATACATGCTCTACTACCTAAGGATCTTTAACTTACTTTAGTGAACATGGTTGCTATCAAAGGCTTTCAACTGATACAAAACCTCTGTGTAGGACCGCTTATATAGCAAGCGGAGTACATTGAAGGTTAACAGGTCAAGCAAGTTTTTCAAATTTCGCGTACCATTTTACGTTTTTAAAGAGAAATGACTTGTAAATGCTGCATCAGGTTAATTGTAATACTCGTACATCATGTATTTATACAAAATTCTCCTTTTAATTAGCATCGAGTAAGTGAAATTGTTGTGTAAGTGAACTTGTTGTCTGTAATCATACGAAAAGAATTACATAAAAACTGTATCAGGGTAATTCTAATAGGCTTTGTTAAATTTCCGCTTATAATTAAGTAACTTTTTAATACCGTTACTGAAATAAATCAAATAAAAGCTACTTAAAGCCTTTTGACAGTTTCTACTCAAAAAACGGCCAAATGCGAGTCGGACTCGCAGGCGAAGGGTTCCGTAGCAGTATCATTCACAAATCTTACGGCAATTTGGCTACGGAACCCTAAAAAACTAGTTCCCGCCATTTTTAAATTGTTTTTCAAGCGAGCAAATGAACGTATGTGACAAAAAAAGTCGGTACATTTTTAAGTTTTATTACAAAAAACGTAAAAATGCGACGAACGCCGCGAATAAAATTTGTGCGGTTTACGGACCTAATGCGGTATCAATAAGAGTAGCACAAATGTGGTTCAAGCGTGTCAAGTCTGGAAATTTAAGTGTGATGATTAGGTTCGCTCTGGACGCCCTGTCACAGATAAAATCAGTGCCATATATATATTAAAAATAAATAAAAATTGTATACCTAATAATACCTTTGTATGAAAAATACGAAACTACTTTTGCCCCGACCTATTGTTAAATAAATAAACATTGAAGAATAAGCAAGGCAAATATTTTAATGTGGCAGAACAAGTATAGTTCAACCGAGGAGTTAACACCGTAACCAATCTCTAAAGTGGAGTAGTTTTGGTGATTCGTGGAAGGGCGTGGTTGCCGGCTCATTTTTACACACGGCGACACAACTGTGATTGACTTCAGATAGAAACACTGTTCTATATGAAGTTGCTTAAATATGTTCATGGGCGGCAATTACCACTTACCATCAAGGGAACTGATGTTGATCGTTTGCTACGTCATAGTTATAAAAATAGTAAATGATAAAACATAATTTCTAAATAACACAATGCATAATTGAGGTATTACTATATATTCACTATAAATTTAAATGACTAGACATAGAGACTGTATTCTGCTGCGATATTGTTACTGAGATAAGACGAAGTGAGTAATTCGACTTAATTACAGGGATGTCTATTTTAATTGTACTGACGCTGTAACTAGACAACTTACAATGGCTTAGAAGTGTGTATCGTGTACATATCATTATTTATTCACAATTATTGTTCCCTTTCAATTTATATCGAATAAAATGTTAGATCTAGAACAACTCTTTGGTTTGGTTTTCGTTAGGATACGTATTTTTTTTATAGTAATCAACAGAGAAATGAAAAAAACGCAAAGAAAAAAATATTAACATTTTATTCAGAAAGGTTACCCCCGTGGGCTAAGCTTAGAAATTGATATTTATATAAATTTATGAGCTTAGTCCACAGGGGTAGCAAAGCATCTATGTGCCTTTGATTTGGGGTTAGTACAGATGCCAATAGATGGCAATTCCCATTAAGTTTGCATACTTACACTTAAGAAGATAACAAAATATATCGCGTGGAAGCTTAGAAACACAAAATTTCAGATCTTAAAGGGTAAACGCCATTACTTCTGCACCATCCATCACTGCGCCTACTCAATTGACGGCAACGTCAACACTTAACCCTAGTTACACAACTTAGTCTTACATGGAAGCAATATATTATAAGCTTTTTAACCGACTTCCCAAAGGAAATATGTATTCGTCACGTATATGCCTATACTAATATATAAAATTGATATGGTGTTTGTCTGTTTGTTATTCAATCGCGCAATAAATTTTGCACGAATGTAGTTTTGACGTACTTTGTTGAAAATATGCCATTTAATAATTTTGACGGTGATAATTATTGAATTATCGTCAGTCTAAGTGGGTTTCGTTTCATCTTTGGAAATGAACTCGTGGTAGGAGCAGCAGTGGTAGATCCTCGTACATGGATCATCATGGTATCGTGTTCTTTGGAAGGGTGTGGTTGCCGGCTCACTTATATATGAGGCGAATATCTCAGACAAGATGTAAGTAGAACCCCTGATATATATGAAGTTGCTAACAGATGTCCATCGGAGACTGTAAGTAACTATCAGGTGGACTGCATGCTCGTTTGATACTTCTATCTGATAAAAAAAATACTCTGTTTAAATTATCATTAGATTCCGCTATAAAACATAACGTGATCATAATATGTTTACTCGTAATTTTACATTTATTTATTTATCCCCTTTACAGAAAATCTGAACAAAATTTTGTTTATATTGTATGTTTCAAATAAATTTCGGGTTTCGATTTAAACAATGATTTGTAAGTCACGCTTTTTATCGAAGGAAGATTGACTTTAAATTGCCGCAAAAGATTTTTGCGTTATAAAAGAGTGGCATGTAATCCTCCCCTGCGGGAAGATTTATGCTCGCGTTCGGCCTCACGTACTCGCGTCAACGTGATGACTCCTGTCAATCTTAAAATTGTCTGCTACATGAAATCCTTCAGGGGACTGAATTTTATCTAGTAGATACACTGGAAAAATCGTGTCTGGTCTAGAAAGGTTTCATAGATTTTTTGTGGAATTACTCTCCTCTATTTTACTGATAATTTTTGTATTGCTTTTTGTTTATTTGTTGTTTTGAGTCATAATATCACGTATAAAAAGCCTTTTAATTTAAACAAAAAACATCTCTCAGTACCGCTTGTTATATAATAGACATAAAATGTTATATTATTTTTAGAACAAGTAGTACCAAATGCTACTTGGTTTAGTACTATGTTTTTGTAGTAAAATTCCCTTATTCATTTTTTCTGACAACATGTTCCTACTCTCTTTGGTTTCAACCGTTTCTCAGAAATCTCAATGAAGGACAGTATCAAATAAACTACAATATTTTACCCTTGTATAAAAATAACATATTTGTACAAAGGCTCACAAAAGAGTATAAATTTATCATCAAAATAATTGCAGACAAGTGAATTTACTAAGGAATATTTGACAATCAAGCGCCTAGTCATGTAAACAATTTCAATCAAATTATTCTGCTCTTGACGTAGCTTCGTTGTCGTTCTAGTGAAGATAATGCAATTTCAATAAACACACTTCAGAAGTTTTAATCGAATTAGTCGAATCAGTCTCCTGTGATGTATTATTTGAGTATGCATCGAGAGAACTGATGTAACTCGTACGATATAAATCTATTTAAGCAATATAAATGTAAAACGAATGATCACGATAAATTAATACGACAGACACAGAAGATCTAGAATTTTCGATGTTAAATATTTCCACAACATCTTTGTCACCCCATTTTCGTCCAACAGTTGGACAGAAGATTTTAGGCCATAGGCCAAGGGCGAATTATTAGACGTCGCTCACCTTTGAGAACTTTTTAAATCGATCAGGTGTGTAGGTCTTCTCTCAAAGTTTTCATAGTAATAAAGAGTAATAATTTATTTTTTATAACTTTAAAAAATCCGAAAGTGTTCGCCTGAGATTCAAGTCTCAGACCCCTTTAGAGAGAAGTCAATCTCAAAATAACTGGACTATCACTGTTATCTTTAATAATGCTTATGTATCATGCAGACGGATAGAAATTTAATCAAAACTGTCGTCTCGACGCAGCATCGTTAACGATATTGGAGACATTGCAATTTAAAGACACCACTACAAGTCGTAATCGTGTTAGTCGAATCAGTTGCCTGTGATGTCTTATCTAATGCATCCAAGGCAGGCGTTGGCAACCTTTTGAGCCGGAAGAATTAAAAATTACAATTTACATATTTTTACAACCAGTAAATATCTTATTTATGCTAACATTTTTATTGTGTATCTAAATAGGCGCAGCTTCATATCCAAAGAGCTGCTAGATGCTCGTGGGCCGCAGGTTTCAGATCCCTGATCTAAGGGACAGAAACATTCGTTTATATTCTATATTGACGTGTCTACAGGTATTAAGATATTACGTCTGCAACATCTATATTTTGCTGTTTTGCCTTGAATTTCAGCAAGCTTTGTAAGAGTACTTTTATACAAAATAATACATGTCACATTTTTACTATTTGAATCTGTTGCAACTATTAATGCAAAAACCTTGAAAAGCTTCATTTTTGTATTAATATTGTTTTTCCTTTCTTATTTGTATTTTTACATATTAATTAAATTAAACTATTTAAAGACGATTATTCGTAAAGAAGAAGACTAAGAAAGGAGGATATTATGTTTGAAATACAATTTAGCGAGTAATTTACGTGACTGAAATGAGATATTCTCGAAACAAGATCTCAGTACTTATTATCAAGAAATTGCATAAAATTTAATGTTTAAATCTCAGGTGTATAGCAAGACATCCTAAGGAATCCTAGAACACACATGATCTAGCTTGCACTACGTATTATTATGTACATATTAAATGAAACTTGGCGCAGGTATTCTCACAAATTACAATACATCATGTTTATTATTTCAAAGGTTCTACCTTCTTGAGATGAATCTCAGCTTTCTAGAGCCCGTGTATACCTTGACGTAGATCTATCCATCTCGTAGGTATAATGGATGTAATTCTTATTCCTCCTACGTCCGTAGCCTAACGTCGGCAAGTTAATATTGGTTGTGAACGTTCCTCTCCCCAAATATACATTTTATATATGAGAGCGCAGTACCTACTAGCCTACGCGAGTGAAATATATAGACATTTATGGATTTAAACATATATATATTAGTTTAAAAAAAAAAGTGTCGAGTTTGCAACAGTCTTTTCTGCTATATAACAATAGCAAATATATTTTTCTTAAAGAATGTGGTCAGGTATAAATACTAATCTTCTCGCGTACCTATTCGTATCTATGTTGTATAAGCTTAGCTTTAGCTCCCTACAACAAAAAATCTTCGCTAGTCACATGATAGTAGTTTCAATAAGTAAAAGCAATGTATTTTTTCTTCGACAATAAAGTAGAAACTTTTAAGCCAAGGATGAGACCGGTCTTTAGTGTGTATTTTTTCCTCAAAACTCGGTAAGAAACAGTTCTCCATTAGTGGCAACCCAAGCATGTGCGTTACGAGGAAAAAGTTTGCGGCTAATGCCTAAGTTTCTGAAAAGCTTCAAATACAATTTCAGGCTCTGTTATGGGCTTGGCAGTGTGGAAAAATGTCATATGTAATCTGCAATGGTTAGTGCCGACTTGTTTTTAAAGTGCCTCTTTGGTATGATAATGGTCGTTTTTATAGAACAGCTACACAACGTATATTTAAATAAAATTATGTACGTATATCGTATTTTTAACAAACTGAAGACGCTTAAGACGCTTCAACGTGCATATTATGTTGCTAAACGGCAACATTGTTGTCATTTAGCAACATAATACGCACTCGCTCGCTCGATCATCCTAAGAGAAGACCCTTGTCCAGCAGTTGGACGATAATGGGTTGACGATGATTCAGTGCGATTATTGTAATAGTAATCAATGTTGAAGATGGTAGAACCCACTGCGGTTTGATTTCTGACGCATCACCCCATATTTATTATTGTCTAATAACATAGTATTAAACGCTGTTGCGTTTTAGTCTAAAATATGTGGGAAGAGTAACTTATACGAGACGTTCTAACTTAGTCCTGAGTAGAAACTTCTCTGTGGGCTCTGTGGCTAACCTCAGATAAATCTCCAATCTGGGTTCAAGATTCAACTTGATTACAGAAGTCCATAAAGGCACTAGCCACTTACCATCAGGTGGACTGCATACTCCTTTGCTATCTCTATTTAATAAAACTAGTAACATCATGAAAAACATAACAAAAAACCCGACACCCTAAAACGATTTTTTTTCATAATGATATATGTACCTACATATATTTAATTTAACGTTTTTTTGAGTTTTTGTCAAAATATTGAAATACAAGTATTGTAATATTTGTATATTTAGATAGGTCTATTTACTACCTTTCATTTGATACCTATATTGTCGTAATAGTAAAAAAAATCATCCCTCCCTTTTTCCCCTATTTCTACGCGCCACTTTAAAAAAATATATGTCACTCTACAACTTGAGATTCTGATGATAGGTCACAATCCGTTAAACCTTTTGAGCTGTAGCGCGTGCCAAAGAAATGGACATACATACATATATACAAACGCTCCAAAAACATTACCCTCCTTCTGACGCAGTCGGGAACACAATAAATTGTTTACAAAGTCCTACGTAAATAATAGTACTATTTTGTGTAGTAGCTTAATGTTAATAAATTAATTAATATTGCTGATTAAATATAAACTATTTGAAGTGCATATAAATATTATTATTTTGTCTATTTCTGTCTAATAGATAAAAGTGCTTCTCCATACAATTTAGCTATATAAAGTTCGAGACGTGTGTAGGTAATACCAAGTTACGGCTCTCTAATTTCGTAGACCTTGGCAGAGTATCTCGTGTAACTTCATCAATACAATAAGAATAAATATTGTCACAAAGAAAGCTCTTATTGAATGCTTTGAAGCTTTCGAAAGTAAATAGGTATATACAAGGTAAGTACTGAGTACAATACATACAAACGTCCCTGCAGTTCCGGGACTAGAATAGGGCTACGGTATGCCCTGTATGTCGAAGAATGCGACTAAAAGAAGGTTTTCGAGGTTGTCACACATCATCGTTAAACCAGATAGTGTAGTGGACCTTTACGCCCACCTGGGTAGCGCCTGTTGAGACTATGCACTCAAGGACTTCGTTTGTATTTTTTGGAGATCCCAGAGTTCTTTTTGCAGCGCCGACGACGGCCAAAAGGGGGGGAGGGAGGGGTTCAGTGGGTAAGCGTCCCACATAACTCAGCGTCTCTCCTTCGGCGACGGGCACCCTTTGAAGATTATCCCCTAGAAAAAACAGGTACATACAAACTAACTTTATTTTGCTACGCCTATTTATGATAAAACAGACGTAGCAAACTATTCACCAAACAGTCCATTAAATGGTAAGTCCATGGGCATTTGTAATCAGCTCCAGATAAGATTATAGTCTTACCGAACGTCACACATGGAACCCTGAGGGATTAGATTGGAATGGTTCGTATAAATATTTGACGACCCGCGTGGTCGAGCGGTCACCATACCGATCTGACGCGCAATGGGTCCCGGGTTCGATTCCCGGCCAG
>DWNE01009121.1:0-11103 GCA_018249875.1 Cecropterus toxeus | reverse complement strand
AAAAAAAAAAAAAAAAAAAAATACAGACGAATTGAGTACCTCCTCCTTTTTGGAAGTCGGTAAAAAACAGGATCAATTTAGATATTTCGAAATACATGTTTTGTGTTACGGCGATAATTATGATGGTGACATATAATTTAATGGTATGTGTTTGATCGCTAATAAATCCACCCACCCACATTATTAATTATAGTGGCATTCTGTCAAGTAAAAATATGTTTATAGATTATGGCGTTGGCATTCAACATTAAAAAAAGTTTCACAAATTAACATTAAAACAACATTAAAAAAAGTTTCACAACTTAGATTCGAAACATCGATGTTGTAATTGCTAAGCACTGTATACTTAGACTAATTTCAGGACCTAAAATTATATGTAAGGCTTTATTTATACCCATCCACAAGGCATTTAGAACAAGCTAGTTGCACGTAGCAGTGGGCGAAATTCGACCGTAATGAAACCCAAATAAAAACTGAACTTGATATTCATAGAGGTGGAATACGAACAGTTATCGATTTCAATAGACAATATTTTAATTATGGTAACATTCATAATTCATACAGTATTTATGACTGTAAAGTTTTATTTTTCGTAACAACACCGGGACAGACAGCTCAACTAGCTGCTAACAACTTGGGGCAATGACGTTTAATTGCGACTAGAAAGTTAGTCAATTGTTTTTAATATTCGATTTCAAAGAATTCAATTATTTTTGACATTTATCAATATTAGACAAATGCAAGTTGGACACGTTACCAATAGGGATCTTGGCCACGGTAATTCAGCATTTTGCCATTAATATCGAGCTAAAAGCGCTGAAAATAGGAAATATTACTTGTACGGTAAATAATAAAGAGTTCCCCTTTATTTTTTTACCTGTTACTTATTGTTATTAATCATAATTTATGTTCTTTTTAATTTTTAATATTCGTTGTTATTACTAATAAATTAGAGTGTATACTTACCTATTACGTTACAAGAGATAAAGCTCTGTGACAAACGGATGGCCAGGTAGGACTTAGAAGTAGCGTTCTTTTGGCACCCATTACGGCAGTATTTAATTTATCAAGCACAAAGTGACGTAAAATTCATACTGTATTAGACTTAATATCAAGTAACGTTTATAAGTCGGCTACTAAACATGCACGTAGCTCTTACTTAAGGAGACGTCCAATAGCGGCAGGCAGCGAAAATAAAATGGTCGTCCAGTGAGATTTTATTTATCTAAGCTACGGCATCCTTATCCGAAATCTGACAAAAATAAAAAATACATCCGTCCTGTTTCAAGATTTTCTTTTCGCTTATGATAGGTTATGTTATAGGATTTAGAATTCGAATCTAAAATAAGCAATATAAATTAAAAGTACCTGGTTGACCGAGCTTTGCTCGGTTTTTAGTTTTTGGTAGTTTTTTTTTGACAATTGTATTTAGAAATAACCTAGAAAAATTGCAAATAAATAAAAGCATCGCTGAAAGACATAATAGCAGGATATATGAAAGGATTAATTTCTAGCATCACAAAGCTCCATACGTCGCGTGAAAGACTTTTCTCAATTTTACCCAGAGTTGCTCTCATCGGTCATGGCGGTTTGGATGGCGCTGATATATGTATTAAAGTTTCTTAAAACGTGATTTTTCAAATGCCTAATTCTTGGAAACCGAGCTTCTCTCGAACCTGGAACCTTGATAAATCAATTTCTTGAGAAGAAAATCCCTAATCTGTAACTTTCATGAAAATCATTGGAGCCGTTTCCGAGATCCTGATTACACACATATGTTTAGGTATATATGTATATACAGGAATTGCTCGTTTGAATATATTAGATATATAGTACACATTTCATGAACATAATAAATAGTATCATTTAAATTCATCATTCAAAAAGTAAAAAGACGTATTATACGATTTCACTCTAACACTATATTTTATTTAGGTTTACAAACAAATTAAATTTGCAACGAACAATATTTTTTGCGAATCTTTCACTTTGGAAATCCAGTGTGTTACGCTGATGTTGATTATTTTAAATAAAATTGACATAACGCTTTTTAAATGTCAGCCATAGCTAATATGTTTTAAAAGTATTACTGACACTTTAATTTTTATTCTATGCCATTTCTTAACTTCGTAACAACAGTTAAAATAAACGGCTTTAGTGTTATAAAATCTTTCGCTCTTTTAATATAATAAATGGCAACTACATGAAGATTGAATAAATCTTATAATAAGCATGGTTAACGTTATCTGAAAGTGTGTTTTTATTACCCGACTGCGTCAGAAGGAGGGTAATGTGTTTATTTATGTATGTAGGTTTGTATGTATGTCCATTTCTTTGGCGCGAGCTACAGTCTGAACTGCTTGTCGGATTATAATGTATGACATATCATTAGAATCGTCTCAGTTTGCATAATCACTTAGGCTATATAATTAAAAAAAAATGGCGCCTACAAGGAGAGGAAAAGGTGGGGTGGAGGGAGTCGGGTTTTTGTTTTGATGTTTTTAATAATGTTGCTAGTTTATTTGTTGTATGCGATATTTTTCGCCTCGCGATCGAAGAGAAATAATTAAAGAAAATACGGTTTATAATAAAATCCGCGTAAAAATAATTTGAAAACATATGCATTTGGCTTCGATCTGTACCGTGTGGTGTTAGTCTGTGTAGTGTTATGTCTTGAATAGGGTTACCAACATTTCGTCGACAAAATATAGTTTCTTTCAAAGTAAGCCATAAAACTATGGTACACATGTGAAACATATACCTACCTAGTATTTAAAAAAACGTTTATTAAAATTAGTATGTTTTGCCTACATGTTGTAGACAAAATATACTTATTTTAATAAACCTATTGTTAATTGTTTTATTTCTTATTTAGAATAAAAGTGACGCATTCGCATACTTTGGATTTGGATTACTTTGAATTACTAATGGATTTATTTGTTAGATTTCGGTGTCAAAATATAGTACTTGTACGTTATTTATTCAATAGTATATAATATGCGGACCTTAAATATAGTACAATACTATATATTATAGTACCATACAAAATATATGTTGTAATAATGTACGATATTGGCAACCCTAGTCTTGAATAATACCACGCTCTCTCTTTCGTGGATGTTGTACAAGGGGCTAAAACAGAAGATCTAGGAGTGGGTTGGCAGAGTCTTCTGTATCAACACCCACTTCTGTTACCTACACGCATGTCAAGCGCGGCGACTATTGCCAAAAACCTCCATCAGGGAAGGCCTATTTTCAACAATGGAATGCAAAGGTCTGACAAATTGTTAAAAACCTACTAAGTTCGAGTAGAACTTGCGCACAAAAGGTTCCGTACCAGTATCTATAAAAAAGACAAAAAAATAAAAAAAAACATATATCACGTTTGTTGTATGAGAGGCGGCGATAGAAATGCACATCTGTGAAAAATTAAAACTGTCCAGTTATTATCAGTCTGGTGACAGACAGACAGACAGACGGTCAGTGGAGTCTTAGAAATAGGGATCCGTTTATATCTTTGGGTACGGATCCCTTAAACAAACTCTTATTAACACTAAAAGGTGAAAAATCATAACATTATTGTAATTACGAAATCAGTCTGTACGTATTTTACGTTAACCAATTAAATTAAATTGTAAAATATGTGATGGATACCATACATGTTTATAAGCTTATTACTGCTTTGTTGCCGTTGGAAAATGTAGAGCGCTATGTGTAATTTCCAAGTACACATAACGAAAATTCTATCTTCTTTATCAGAGCTTGATTACCAATCCTAATATGTTTTACCCGTCAGTACGAATGACATGAGTCCAAGTTTGAGGTTTTTTCTAGTGGCCAAATTATCGAACCATACGTGCAACATCTTTGATTTGCCTATTTAAAATAATTTAAGGTGTCAGCATTGTAAAGGTGTAGCTGGTGAAAAATATGTAGTAATTTCCGCTGCTATGGAATATTATACGAGATGCTCCAACTTATACGAAATGTTCCAACTTAGTCTTCAGGAGTAGCAACGCATCCGCGACCGGAGTTGAAAAGTAATTTCCAGGGAAAAAGCAGGGAAGGAGGTAAGGAGTCGTTACCATCTGCCGAAAAATATGTTTATTTGACAAGTCGTTAGACAAGCGCACTAATCTAAATCTATATAAGACAAAAGCATGAATCTAAAACTATGAATGCGAATTAGTAACATCGTTAAAAACATTAAAACAAAAAATCTGACTGCTTTAAACGAAATTTTTGTTTATAATTACATATAATTAATTCAACGATTATATGGCTTTTTGTCAAAACAGTCAAGTAAAAGTATTATAATATTCATCATTTTTAGATTGGTCTCTTTAGTAACTTTTATTTGATACCCATATTATCGTAATAGTAAAAAATCGTCCTTCTCCCCTCTTTTTCTCCCATTTCCAGGCATTTTTTAAATATATAGCCTATGTTACTCTGCAAACTGAGACGATTCTAATGATATGTCATATGTTATAATCCGACCAGCCGTTTGGGCTGCAGTGCCAAAAAAAAATGGACATACATATCAACTTACATACATACGCTCGAAAAACATTACCTTCCTTCTGACGCAGTGGAGGGTAAATGAATAATTCTACATGCATACAACAATACTATCGATCTGTGAGTATTTCATTATGAATGTGCACTAATGAGTTACAGTTGACCTACGTCTATACATAATATGTTACAGAGCCGGTACTATTGGGTGAGGATATGGGAATATATGTAGATAGAAGATTATAGCCGTGTTGTAGCCCGCGCAGTTTGTGGCCAGACGCTGTGAGGTGCGCGCGCGCATTTACGATTATTTTTCTTCTATTTTCTGACAGGAACGGTAAGTTTTAATAATACGCAGTATTTTATAAATATCTTTAAATGCAGTTAAAATATATAAAATATATTAAACATGCAAAGAGTTTTGCTCTGGTTATTAAAGTGGTTCGGCATTCTTTGTTTGTGTTGGAGTCGTTCAATGACCGAGGCTTTTGTTTATACTGAAAAATATGCAACTCAAATGTCTAAGATGAGTATTACAATGTTATGCATACGCGTTACTAAACTCAGGTTTATTTTAATTACTTAATAACAATTGCAATTTTGTAAAAACTTTTATTTAATGTTTATATAAATACATACTCAAATAATTTGCGGAATATTTAATACACATTTTAATTTCATTGCGTATTTCAAGAAAATATAAAAACCATAATTAAACACATTATTATTGATTATAAATACACAGAAAAAAAATAGCGTCGATATCTGTGTGTATTGTTTTTTACATAAATTTAAAACACATATGTTAGTTATTTATCGTAAAAAGTATGTTGCTAGATGCTAACGATTAGTGTTGCCACCCGGACTTTAAAACAAATTATTGTAGTTTATATAGGTACTCCATGGTGAAATAATCTAGATTCCCTTGTTTATTTGAATTCATTTCACGCCATCCTAAAAGTTGCCTCGGGCCAAAAAAGAGAAACAAAAATTGTACTTTATTTATAAGTTTTTTGTACACGGTAACATTAAAGTAAAAAAATACATAGTAGGCACATACGGCTACTGATTTCAAAATAAAATTTCTTCCAGCAGCCATGAGGTCGGAATAGGTATTATAATCTGTAATGATTTCATTTCATTTCACGATTATTTGTTTATTAATATTGACAAGCATTTAACAACCATTAAATATTAAATATTAATAGGTTACACAATATAATACTTAATTGTGAGTAACAGATATATTTTTCACTTTAATTACACATTTTTGGCAACATGCTTGATGATTAAAAAAATTATGAACAATTATTTTTTTATGTAAATAACCTTATTTTTTATTAGCCAGTCCGTAAAATTATAGTGTAAAAGTATAGTGAATTATTGTTGTCATTAACGTTAAAAAGCTTTAAAAACAGCGTGTTAAATATTTAAGTAAACAGTTGACTGTTTACTTATCTTATCTATCATAATTATTAAATCTTATCTTTCTTATTAAAATATCTAAAAGTAAAGTTAAAACTATATTCATAGTTTCATTTTTTAAATAAAAAACTGTCAATGAGTACGTTACATGAGACATACTTTACTAAATGGCAGTGTAAGATAAAAACCGGGAATTTGAATATAATTATGTGAGTCTACGTTTAAAAGCACAAATATTTTTGAAATTAAACAACTACAATAATCGGAAGGGAACAACAATATAATTACATAAGCTGGTTCGCTTAGCTTTCTTAAAAAAAAAATTGCAGGGTAAAAATATGCGAAAGATGCAAAAAGTATAGTTGTTAAAACAAGTGGTTCTCAACTCGTGTCCAGCTATGGAGAGCGTGACCTTGACTCCGGTTAACCGCATGCCCTCGCGGGCACACAAGCGCCGTACATTTGTGTTTACTTTGTTTAGTGTTAGTTGTAAAAAATATATTAGGTGGTAGTACAACCCTTTTTGTTCTTTTTTTGTTTTACCCGATGAGGGTAATGTTTTTCAAGCGCATGCATGTTTGTTTGTATATATGTCTATTTTTTGACACCCGGTACAGCCCAAACGGCTTGACGGATTGTTACGTATGACATATCATTAGAATCGTCTCAGATTGTATAATTAATAGTATAGTAGTATAATTTAAAAAAATGGAGTCTACAAATAGGTGGAAAAGTTGGAGGGAAGACATTTTTATTATCGCGACAATATGGGTATCAAATGAGTAGTAAGTAGACCATTCTAAAATAATTATATTCATTAAATAAATAAATATTTATTAATGTACTTTTACTTGACTATTTTGTCAAAAACTGATATAAAACGCTTAATTACATTATGAACAAAAAATAGTTTTACGCAGTCGGTATTTTTTTACTATTTTTAATAATGTTACTATTTTTACTATATTGAAGAAGCAATCGAGCATACAGTCCTAATATTTAGTGGCTCCTGCCGCCGATGAACATACAGATGTTCATAAACCAGATAAGATCACTCTTACTTAATGTTGCTCATAGATGCGTTGCTACTCCTAAGGACTAAGTTGGAAAGCTTTGGATATATCTCCAGCACAACATCGTTCAGACCAAAACAGCAGCGCTTAACACTACTGATATTCAGACATGGGTGTGGCGGTGGTACTTCCGGAGTCGAACCACAAAAGGGTCTTCCACCCTGATTTGTCTTAACGGGGCTACCCTCCCACCCTTTTTTTTGGCATAAAATTTGGGGGGAGGGGCCAGCAGGTGGTAGAACCAATGTAGTTCGACCGGGGAGGTACCACCGCCACAGCTACTTTCAGTGCCAAGCAGTTCTTGCGTTTCGTTGGAAGGGTTGCCGGCTCACATATATATGAGGCAGCCATCTTAGTCCTCGGGAGTAGCAACGCATCTGTGTTCGACTTCAGATAGAACCCCTGTTCTATAGGAAGTTGCTTACAGATGTCCATGGGTGGCAGTAACCACTTAGCATCAGATGGACTGCATGCTTGTTTTTACTTCATTCTTATAAAAACACAGAAAAACGGCAGCTAAGGGTTGTTGTGTTGTTTAAAGTGTTTGGTGAAGTGGTAACTTCGTCCTGAGGGGTAACAAGGCGTTTTAGATTGATCATAAGTGATTATGGGTGGCACTGACCACTTACCATCATATTCACTGCATCATTTTTTTAATAAAAAAAATATTTATTGTTATAAAGAACGGTTAAGCTCCAATTTCATCTAATAACAAAGTAAAACACAAATGATTACAATAAACAATAATCAAGGGCTATTAGCTACATTTAATATTAATGGTAATTAATTTTACTGTAAATAATAATAATAATAACAATAAAAAAAAATCACATATTAAAAAAATGACAAACAATATACAATTTTATTTTGCAGTATCATCGTTTGTTAGTTCTAAACATAAAAAAGATAACCTATAGTGTTTGTGTATCTGTCAAAAATATCTGACTAAATGCGGTATTTATTATTTGAAAACGTATCAATTGTATTCTTACAGCTAGTTTCGAAATAAAATGATATGTAATTACCATTTACTCAGTTTCGTGGCTCAAGTATCAGGAAATTTTGATGTTATTTCCGTATGAATAATTATTATCGTTTTTAGAAACATTTTATATTCGCTTTTCAATAAAAATCAAGGTCTGTGAGTTCTCCAAACCACACTTATGCTATATTTATTTAGTTATTACTTATATACGCAAATTTATATTAGGATGCTACCTTTGCCCTACGGTTGAACAACAATTTATTGATGAACCTGAAAGAAGATTAAAGTGTCAATTCAAGCAAACTTCAGTCAGCTATCCAACTCGATACTCCGGTAATCAAAAAAGTATATCTCAGAGTTAGCACCGTATCTGACGTTACTAACTCTGAGATATACTTTGAAATTATGTAGATAAGAGATTGTGTAGATAATTGAAATTGTGTAGATAAGAGTTTCTCAGTACCATAAGTTTCAGAACTTGCCACTAAAGCTTTACAGGACATTAGTGCAGTCTATGAAATGTCCTAAATGTTCTACGACCTTTAATCTTGATCTAGTTCATAGCTGACGACGTGGTTGACTGACCGCGGTAGTCAAATTACGAGCAAATAAACAAAGTTTATACATAGGTTAGAGGTAGCTTATACTATATTTAGTGGCAGGGACCATCCTATTAAGTTGTAGAAATGTCTGTACCGGGAGGCCCCGCTCTTCCTTATCATTTATTTAAGACAACTATGTGGTTTGTTGATTTGTATGAAAATGTCTTATTTGCAAGGCTTATATTTAGCTATTCAAATTAACAGTGTGTACGGTATTCATTTACACTCATAGGCATTACCCGTGATATGCATCGCATGCAAAATTGCATAAAATATATAGCTAGGAAGTTGTGAGTCATAGTAGCGTTAAATTATGGTGCTACTCAACCCTATGAAGATAATAACTATCACTACTGAGAAATAAAACAAAGAGTAAATAATTCCTCACAACGTTTCACCTTTTATGCTAAACTCATAGCTATACTTATGACTTTTTTCTACTGAAAATTGCTAAACGCGCCTCACGTTTTCATTAATTAGTAACATTGATTAAATCAGCTTTCATTTGATACCCATATTGTCGTAATAGTAAGAAAAATCGTCTCTCCCACCTTTTTCCAGGCGCCATTTTCAAAAATTATATAGCCATAGCCTATGTCACTATGCAAACTGAGACGAATTTAATGATATATCACACGTCATCCGTCAAGCCGTTTGGGCTGTAGCATGCCAAAGAAATGGACATACATTCAAACAAACATACATACATGCTCGAAAAACATTACCCTCCTTCTGATGCAGTCAGGTAAAAATACTGCCTTTTCGCTACAATTTGGTTATGGTACATATGAATAAACAGCGTAGGCAGCATGCGAGCGTGCAAACGTCACACGATAGCACTGTAATGCTGGCGAGCGACGCGACCTTGACTCTGGCTGAGCACGTGTTAATTGATTACACGCACGTAAATAAATATAAATGTAATACAGTCTAATACAAAGTGTAATAAACAAGTGTCGAGGTCCTGTTTTCCGCAGTCGCCGTGGGGATATGTGACACGTGTACGGTCACTTACATAACAGTTCAATGTTCTGCCAGATGTGTGTTTCATTGAAAACTAAGGGTAATTTCAGATCTATGTTTTAACTGGCATTGCCCCGTGGTTTCCCCGTTACAACTTCAGAAAAAAATAGAGCGTTATGTCATATTTATACCCTACGGTCATCCTCAATAAATGGGCTATTCAACACAAATATATTATTTATTTAAATCAGGAGTTCCTGAAATTAATGTTTTCAATCAAACAAACAAAAGCTTTTTAATATTAGAAGGCATAGTATATATATAGTATAGTATAGTATATAGTAGGTATAATAAGATGAGTAAGTAAAATCGTAAATGTTTATGATTATTATCGTCTCATGAACCATGTGCCTTCTTAAAATGAGAAAAGTTTTGACCATAGTTCTTTAAACCGGGGATGTTATGTATCGGAAATTTCGGAATAAGATTTCGGAATATAGATCAGGAGTTCTATTTGAAGTCGATTACAAATGCGTCGCTACTCTACAAATAAATGGACATTGCACATACAAACAAACATACATGCGTACATACGCTCAAAAACATTTCTTCTGTCGCAGTCGGGTGACTAAAGACAAATTTTACGGCCGTATAGAAAATATGAAGCAATTTACCTTAAGTTAATTATTATTATCGTATTTCCACTTCCTTTTTTCAAAAACAAAGAAGATTTAAACCATAATTTCATATAATATTTGTATATGTATATGTACTATAAAGCTACTTTACACCAACATTTTATATCATATATCAATAACATAATTATAATCCAGTATCTTTGTAACAGAATCGAGCAAGGTCGCTTTTGTTCTTAGGTATTCTTTGTTTTCGAAAAAGGAAGTCGAAATACGATAATAAAAAAATACTTTAGGTGAATTGCTTCCTATTATTTATACGGCCGTAACATTTGTTTTTAGTTGAAATTTTTAATTTAGCTGTATATATATTATTTTTTAGAAATTCTGTTTTATGAATGTCAATACCCTCAATAACGATATTAATATTGGTTATAGTACAAATACGCAAACTTCATGAATGATTGACGTCTTGAAATATACTTTGTTACTTTGGGATTTCTACATTTATAGATCAATTAAACGAATAATAATATACAAAAATAACTATTTCTTAAGATTTTCATTAAATTATGAACCTCACAATCAACCTCACATAAGATCAGCGTCTTACCAGAGATCAGCCACAGATACGTTGCTACCCCTGAGGACTAAGCTGGAACGCCTTGGATAAATATGACTCCCTTACTACACTACACCCTTCATACCGTAACACAGCAACCTAGCTAAGTGTGGCGGTGGTGCTTCCGGAATAGAACCACAGAACGTTCTGCTACCATAAAATGTTGTCGTTGCTGTTGAATTAAAAGAAAAATTGTAACCTAAATGAAAATACGTATAATTTATTAAGTTGAAAGTAACAAAACAATAACCTAACAATTATATACATAGAACTAGAAGTA
>DWNE01009120.1:0-11103 GCA_018249875.1 Cecropterus toxeus | reverse complement strand
ATTCGTGTTTGTGTGTCCATGGCACCCACGATACAGGAGAAAATCCTAGTGTGGGGCTATGAGTGTAGAAGGCGTGTATGAGTGTAGAAGGCAACGATGTTGCTTTATATAGACTTAAAAGTATTTGGTGTAATGTGATGCATGGGTGTCATGTAATTAATATCATCGATTATGTTTGTGACGAATACGTGCGTCAGTATAACTCATAATCCTTGGCAGTTACACTCCATACATAAATGAGTTTTTATTTATGTCAGTACCCTTTGAGTGATATATTTTTGCCAATATTTTATTTTCTATGTAAAATTTCTTAATTGGTATATATATGTATATGGATCATTTAGGTCTAGATTACAAATAATTAAACAATGTAAGGAAAATCAATTGTCTTAAGACATTTTCCGATTGTTTGGATAGTGTTGAAAGGTGTCCGTGTACATTCAAAGTCTGATTTGTTTTATAATAAGAATAATAATTCCTAAAGTGTAGTAGAAATTCATTTTGTCAGTATTATAACATGTTCGTTTTATACTTATATAATTCTAACTCCTTTTAGTAAATATTTTAAAGATATTTTTACGCTGGTCTGTCTAATACTTATTGAATGTCCATGGATCTTTAATTTATTCTACGTTTTGTTAAGCCGTTTCGCTATTCATAAATCCTTTATATAAAGGAAGATGATTGTTTTGTATAATAAAATTGTATTTTTAAATTACTATTAAAAGTTATCAGAAGTCATATGTTACGTTTATTTTTGTAGTTGTTGTCTAATTGTAATTTTAATTGTAAGATATATTGTAAATGGAGAAATTAAAAGATCTCCGTAGATATATTTGTTTCTTCTTTATCCTTTTGAACACTTGATCCTTTATACTTTTTTGTTATAATAGAACATGCTAATACTTTCCTGAGATTTGCAGTATTGCCAACAAGAGCGATTGGTGGAATTATAAGGCTGATACAATATAATATCTGTATACCAGGTGTAAATGTAAATATTTTTACCAGTTGGTAGAACCAATGTAGTTTGACCGGAGTAGTACCACCGCCACACGTATTTCTAGCGAAGCAGTTCTTGCATTTGGTGGAAGGGTGTGATTGCCGGTTCACATAAATATGAGGCGAACATCTCAATCCTCAGGAGTAGCGACGCGTACTTCAGATAGAACCCCTGTTCTATATCACGTTGCTTACGGATGTCCATGGGCGGCAGTAACCAATTACTACCAGGTGGACTGCAAGTTCTTACATTATTCAGGTATAACTCCGCATATACTTAGGTCGCTAATGTAACTCTGGATGACGTAAATCTTTAATACTGCATGACCGTTCAATTGGAGACAGAAAATAAAAACACCATGCTAAATATCTTCAAACGAAAGTTGGCGCAAACAATTGCGCTGTCGAAAATGAAAGTTTAAGAAAACCTCTAGAAATTATGGTCAAATACGTAACACACAAAAGCAACATTAATGTCAACAGTTTCACTTTTAGTTACAATGAAGTCGTAATATTTCTTGGTTACAGTAAAAACTATACGTGCATCATGTAAGACGTTTTATAGGAGACAAATAGGTACCTAATTAGTATAACTAATCGATAGTTAAGTGCGCAAAAGTAGTGAAGTGTCTACATAATAGGAATACATTCTCTTGTTTTGATTGTAAGTATATATAGATTAAAACTTTTATTACTATACCGCCTGTTACAGGTACTAACACTAGTATTAGACTTAAATAGGTAGGTAGTCTTTCAGCCGGTTAAATAAATATCCAACCAGCTGAGAATCTAATCAAACCTATGACGTGCATGTCACTGCGGTATAAAAAACGTGATAAGGTAGTCAATAAACAAATCAACAATACTTTTATTTATCTAGGTACATGTTAATGCACCTACTACATAAATTAGAAAGTTTATGTTAAATAAATGTAGATATCAGTGTAATTTATGGAACTACTAACTGAAATTACTAGTTTGTTGTGCTACATTGTAATTAGTGAAAACTATCGAGTCGGATAACTATGACATGAGACCTACTTAATTGTAATGTAGGTAAGTAAGAATTTAAATTTAAATTTTCATATCTGAAAGTAGATACCATGGATGCTATGGATTCTCTAACTGCAGCCGAAACTATAGAATATCTTATACTTATAAACAAAAATAAGATGATTTGTGTCTGTCTGTTACTAAAGCAAAACCACTGGTCCTATTTACATGAAATTTTGCAAGGATATAGGGTAAGTACTACGTATAACTTGCCAATAAATAATTTTATAATAAAATTGTCATATGCTTTATCTTCCAACAATTTAAAAATCTAATATCTGTAACTGAAACATTCAAATAATTCGATATACTTAATGATCTCCGAAGGATTTATTTATTGTCCCGGTTGAAAACTGTACCGTATCTGAAACCAGTATCAGTAAAACCGGTACAATGCTTTATATTTGTATATTTTTATATGTAGATCCGAAACTTAGAATTTCTAGTAGAAATTAAAGATGTGCCAAATGTCCTTAGTCAGTTGTTTAAAAAGTTGATTTGTGTATACCTAATCAATGTATTCGTAATTTTTTCTATTTTGTAATGTTGATTTCTGCAAGAATGTTTACTTCTCATTCAAGCGTAAGATACAAACAATATTATATTGTGGGTCTATTACCCACAATATAATATTATATTGTGGGTCTATTACCCACAATATAATATTGTGTGATACACACTAGACGTAGTTATTGATTATGCGTTTAAATATAATTTATTATTATAGTACTATAGACATGTATAATTTTAGAAATGTAGGTTTTATTCATCCAAAATTAATGCAATAAAACTGCGCAAAATGTAAGTCAGCGTAGTACTTGCATAAAAACTGTATCCACCCGGATTTATGATGTGTCAATTGACAATCACAGCAGTATGTTACCTAATGAGTATTTATTTATTCAATTATACTATCGTAATTGTTTTTCCTACTTCTAATTTAAATTCAGACAAGGCTATAGCATTGACCGCGAAATTGTTTCACAGTCACGATCACCTCTAGAATGTCAAGTTCTATTTGCTTGCAGACGTCCACCCGGCAGACAAGAAAATCGAATAAAAGTACATTCCTACCTACTTGCTCTTTAAAGTGCAATCTAATTGTATTTGAGTTCAGTTTCAATTTACTTAGTCCCATTCCATTACATGTCTGCGAAGTGCCTACTTTCAAACGTGGAGATTAGGTAGGTACTTACTAATTAGTGTCTATATTCTCAGGTATTCGCAAGTACTTTTAGAGACTTAGGTATTGATATAAGATTTTTTTTTATTAAAATTACACTTTTATAGGAAGGCATTCAGAATTATGAAGGGAACTTGGCAAATAATACTATTGTTACTTTTGCCACTGCAACGATACATTAGGCGTAGTAGCACGGGATACTAGCGTGTTCTTATTTTACATAAATACATTAATCTTGAATAACCTCAAGTTTGCGTTATCAAGGCATTTGCAAAGGTAAATTACCTTTGCAATTAATAGATCCAAACAATAAACGAACGGTGTTTTTGCAATTTGCCTATTATGGCCAATCTAAACCAATGCAGATGACCGTGGATAAATGTTCTGTTTAATGAATTGGAAGATTAGTTGTATTACAGGTAATTATTAAATAAGATAACTTTAATAATAAATCAGAGTTAAATATTTGCATAGAATTTGAAGGCGTAGGTACAATGTTTGATTATCAAAATTTGATTATACCTTAGCAACGCTGTTACATTATCAATATAGGTGATTTTATTTGGGGTAACAGAGCCTCATTTATTATTTGTCTGTAAAATGATATTTTGGACTAAATGGATCTAAAACTAGAACATTATGAAATGTTGCGCCATTGGTGGAACAAATGATTTGTCCCACTTTGGTCATTTTTTATTATTGACGACTTTAGAATGACCTTTTCGCTTATTTACTTTCATTGCTTTTGGTGACATTTACAATTGTTGTTAATTTCTTTGTTGTTCTAGTACTTGTGTTACAATAGATTAAGTACTTGGTCTAGATAGTCAGAATCAACAAACTTATCTTGAAATTAGAATGTAATTAATTAAAGGGGGGTGATGGGGGGCCCACTGCCCTCCCTTGGCGATATAAAACGGTAGAAACCAGATGTATAAGATTAACTCCATAAATAGAGAAATAATTTCTAATACGTTCTAATTTATTTGACGACCCGCGTGGCAGAGCGGTCTCAGTACCGGTATGGAACGCAGTGGGTTCTGGGTTCGATCCCCGGCCAGACAGACATCTGAATGATGAATTTAGATTTCTGCTCTGGGTCTGTGTGTACTTGTGTGTATTCGTCTTTGTGTGTGTCCATGGCACCCACGACATAGAAGAAAATCCTAGTGTGGGGCTATGTGTGTAGAAAGCGTTATAAGACTAATGCTTGACATCTGTGGCATTTTTCATACATATTCCATGAAAGTTCATTTCAGTGCTAGTGACGTAGTATCAGAGCGTGCAGGTAGCGCAGTTGACAGGCAATATCCGGATGATCCATTGTCCACCTCATTGCGATTCCGAGCGCCGACACCGCGCGACCTTCCTTTTGTTCAACCTGAGGAAAATGAGGCGAATTTTAGTTAACTCCATATGCAGAAGGTATAAAAATTGTTAAGGAAGGTTCAACACGAGGCCACAGACTCGTTTGTGAATAGGAAATATTTTTAAACTTGATATTTTGTGTTATTTTCCCCAAACACTGATTTTCGAGGAAAATGGTTTGCGGTAAGAGCGACACTAAATTATGTAATCATCAAAATAAATAAAATAGATTCAAATGAGTTTTTGTGCTCCTGTTTGAGAGATTTGTAATTAGTATAAGCTAAATCACGGATTTTTTCAGTTTCAACTCAGTACTTACTTGTAAGCAACATGTTCTATTTGTTACGGACGCATTTCCTATGGATGTTTAGAATATCTTTCATCGTCATCAGTATTGCTGCAACCGGAAAACGTATGCTTATTATTTTAAGATCACTCAACTGTCCGGGGAAGTCCTAAAGCCTTTTCATACAAAGTTTGTTTATTACTTATTTCTTTGTTTCACATAGAAGTATCGTAAGTTACGTACATAAAAACATAAGCAACAGTATAATTATTGTTAGAGTTTAAGAACAAAGTACCTACTCCATAAATAAAGTAGGTAAAGTAAAGTAAGACAAGGTAATTATATTTTAATGTGTTTAATGTACTTATTTAAAAGTGGATAATTATCTAGTGTAGGTATAGGTATAGGTATTAGGTACGTAATTTTATTATTACTTTACAATTTGTAACATGTTTAATATGTACTTAGGTAGTTTTTAAACTCTTATTTTAATAACTAATGTTATGAAAACAAGAGTTATACGGTCTTACATATTTTTCTATAAGTTGAAGTAGAACTAAACGGACAAAACTCACTAACTAATACGACGAAGTAAAAATAAACGAACAGTCCACATGATTATAAGTGGTGACACCCATGCATGAACATCTGTAAGGAACTTCTTGTAGAATAGTGGTTTTATCTGAAGACAAAAGGCTGTAATGATAATAAAAAGAAATTCAAATAGGCAGGGGCGGCATTTTTAAGTTTTTGCCCCGCCTAAAAATAATTGACGATCCGGGGCTATCTATATATGACCCTATTTCAGCCTGGTAATATGTATGTAAGTTATCTTTGTTGAACGAAAAACATAAGTAATCAACTCAATTAACATCTGATCCGCGTGGCGAAGCGGACTACACACCGTTTGCCACACAACAGGTTCCAGGTTCGGTCTCGGGCCAGGCCTACTAGAAACGCCTTTTTAAGTTCATTCTGTTTGCCTTTTTGTTTGATTAGATGAATGATAAGGTAGAGGATGACACCTATGTAGAAGTTTTACCTATGACCTTCCCGCAGCTAGCTAGCCCTACACTCGAAAAACATTACCCTTCTTCTGACGTAGTCGGTTAAAAATATGTAACACTGCTTAACTTTTATTATAAAAAATGTTATTAAAATAGCTTGTAAGGTACTTAATATTGTTAAAAAAATCTGATTTAGTTTTACTTATGTCCGTAAAGATATTGTTTTATTTATTTATTTAACAAAACCCACTACTAAAATAATATATACTATACGTTTTGTAAGTATAACCATGTTATAAAGTATAAAACATATTTTATCATGTATGTTTTATTTGTATGAACATGTTTCATCATTATACTGGAAGCGTAGCTACTTAATTACTATCAACGTAGGCTGTATGTACGCATTGTAACATGACTTGGTTAATTATACTTGATATTAAATTACGAGATAATATTTGGGCTTCAAAATGTAGCAGTACCCGTACAATATTTCTACTGACAATGGTTGTATGTTTATTACTTTTGACGACCCGCGTGGCGGACCGGTCACCATACCGGTCTGACGCGTAGTGGGTCCAGGGTTCGATTTCCGGCCAGACAGCAATATGAATGATGAGTTTAGATTTCTGTTCTGGGCCTGGGTGTTTGTGTATTCGTCTTTGTGTGTCCATGGCACCCACGACACAGGACAAAATCCTATTGTGGGGCTATGAGTGCGAAAGCGTGTTTTTTTAAAGCGTGTGTGTGTGTTTGAAACTTGGCCTCTCAATCGAGGGTCCGAGGTTCGAATCCCAGGCATGCACTACTGATTTTTCTAAAATTATGTGCTTATTAGTGAAATTAATTATTACTGCTTTACGGTGGAGGAAACATCGTGAGGAAATCTGCACAGCTGAGGGTTCTCTAAAAAAAGAGTTCTCAAAGGTGGGTGAAAGGTGAGGACTTTGGCTCAGAACTTTCTCATTCTGAGAGCAGACCCGTGCCCAGCAGTGGGACAAAAATGGGTTGACGATGTTGTATGTATGTACTTAAATATGTATAATTTATATATGCATGATGACGCATGTTGCTTTTATAATATGGATGTACTTAACGAGCGTGCAGTCCACCTGATGGTAAGTGGCCAGTGTCGTCCATGGACATCTGTAATCATTCTTATCTGAGATACACATGCGTTGCTGAGGACTAGGTTGGAACGCCTTGAATAAGTAGGTATATCTCCTTTGCCCACCCTTCAGACCAAAACACAGTAGCGCAAACTGCTATTAGTAGGCAGAAATAGGCGATAGAGCCGGTAGATGTAGAGTCGAGCCACAAAGAGTTCTATCATCTTTAATACTGCTTCTATATCCTTCGGCCAGAAAATAGTTGTGGAAAAGTTCAATTCCTGGTCAGATATTAAAGACGGCTCTACCTGCTACTTTAAACATGAACACTGGTTTTAAAATTAGAAAGCTTAATAAGCAAAAATACATTTTCTCAACATAGTAGATGTTTCTTAATACTCGTTGGTAGGATGTATTTATATCAACGCATATTACTTTAATTATAAAAATTAATACAGATTACTATAGATACGTATCTAGGATGCATAATAGCAGTAGCAAGTAGCAAGTATGCCAATATCTGATGGTATGTGATCACTATTGGCTGTGGACATTTAACACAATCAATATGATATATGAAATGTCTAAATACATAGGTTCTACTGTAGCGAATTACAAATATGTTTAACGTAACCAAATACAACCGAGAACATTTTTGGATGTGGAAAAACCACACATGAAACGAAAAAACCGGCCAAGTGCGAGTCGGACTCGCGCACGAAGTGTTCCGTGCCATTATCTATAAAAATAGAGCCGCCTCTAATTATTTTATTTTGTTTTTACACCATCTATGAAAATTTCAACTGTCTAGTTATCGCGGTTCATGAGATACAGCCTGGTAGACCATGATAGACAGTCGGACGGACGGACGGACAGCGAATGTGAATCTTAGTAATAGGGTTCTGTCTTTACCATTTGCGTATGGAACCCTCAAAACACAACGTTTCACCACACACCTAGATACTAGGCTAAGAGAGTATTACACCCAAGAATATTCATGTCACGGAATTGTCAAATATACGAACCTTGTTACATAGGAGATAATTGTTTTTGCAAACGAGCCAAGCCGCTGTTAATATTGTTACGGTACATACATGACGTTACGTATTGATGTAGCGCCGGTTCGCAATTTAGGATCCGCTAGTGGAGAATATTTTATGATTACAAAGTGTGTATTTATTATGTGGGTAGACTCATACGGATAGTAGTGGAGCAAACTCCATTTTTTAGTCTACTCCTGAGTGATAAACAGCTATATTTTCCCTTTAATACGCCTTAATTATTATAATTTTACATATGGAAACTCCGCAAATTATTCGCGAATTATATATGCGATTAATTAATTGTTATTTTTATGTCAAACGGATTTTGTGTTGTGGCACCGCCACCGTTATACTATTTGTGATCGTACCTACTTACGTAATATCAATGTACGAAATATGTATGATGTAAAATTTGATATAATAATACCCAAATAAATAAATTCACGTTAAACTACACAGGTATGGGTTTAATTTTTTTTTTAATGAACTAGCAAACGAGCATGCAGTTCACCTGATGGTAAGTGCTTACTGATGCCCATGGACATCTTTAAGCAACTTCATACAGAACAGGGATTCTATTTAAAGTCGATTCTAGGTGTGTTGCTACTCTCGAGGACTATGATGGTCGCCTCATATATAAGTGAGCCAGCAACCACACCCTACAAACGAAACGCAACTGCTTCACGCTAGAAATAGGGATGGCGGTGGTACTTCCCCGGTCAAACTACATTGGTTTTACTACCTGGTAAAACCTTCCAGGGTAACGAGGTTCTAATCTAGCGCCTCAGTAAAGTGGTACTTAGTCCAATCGCGCATACACGCGGAATTCTTGTTAGTATTTATTAGTGAAAATGTAGCGATACATAGAGCTTTTCGTGATGTGGTATGTAGAACATTTACTAAGTGGACGAACCCGGAGGCTCTATTATCACATTTATTGGTGCCTTATAAAAGGTGTTAAACGCTAACGTCTACTGCCTAAAAGTGGTCAAAGAGAAACCGTTGCACGAGGCGTTCAAAATTAGTCCTCAAGGGTAGAAATGTCTGCGGTCGATAACGGATGTTTTTTGTCCATGTGTTGATGATCTTCATAATATATTAATTAATGTTCGTTTGCTATTAAAAAATAAAAATAATGTATCTACAGTTTATAGTTTATCAAAATTTCACGTCAACGTTCACCGACTCCGTGGCGCAACGGTAGCGCGTCTGACTCCAGATCAGAAGGTTGCGTGTTCAAATCACGTCGGGGTCATAATTGTTTATTAGGTCGCGTCTTATTTTAGTTTTTATTAGATTTTTTTATTTTTACGAGATCAACAAAATCATTTTTTTTGGATTTAGATACTAATGTGATATATTATGTTCGTCAAATGTTTGTGATTTTTACAATATGTAATACCTGATAAAACCTTTAGTAAATCTAGTAAACTTATATGAACAAATAAGCATAACGTAACAAAAAGGTTTTAAAAGAAAAATAAAAATAACGGAAAAACTTACGAAAACTACATTTTTCACCGATGAAATTAATTGTTTCCCCATTCGGTTAATTATTTTTATATCAGTCAGGTGTTTAAATTACATTTATAATAATTATTATTTACCATCATCCGGGGAAATACTATAGATATTATACAAGCAATAGCTTTAACATAAGGATGGACATAAAGTGAAAGTATTCATATTAAATATGGACACTACACGTAAGTATATAACTAAGTATATAGTTTAGTGATAGCCCACGGCTAAAAAGTACGTTATGAATATTAATTATATTACCGTTTACTATAAATGTACCACAATAGTAGATCCCTTATTACCCGACTGCGTCAGAAAGAGGGTAATGTTTTTCGCGCGTATGTATTTATGTTTGTTTGTATGTAGGTATGTCCGTTGCTTTGGCACGCGCTACAGCCCAAACGGATTGGCGGATTGTGACTTATGACATATCATTATAATCGTCTCAGTTTGGAAACTGACATAGGCTATATGATTTTTAAAAAAGGCGCCCGAAAATAGGGGAAACAGGGGAAAGAAGGGACGACTTTTTCACTATCACGGCAATATGGATATCAAATGAAAGGTAGTAAATAGAACAATTTTGAAAATATATATACTATACTATAGTACTTATACTTAACCATATCGTAAGAAACTCATATAATGCGGCAATTCAAATCATTATGATCAAAATATACATTTTAAGCAGTCGGGTTTCTTTAAATATTTTAAACACTATTACTAGTTATATATTATATACTATAGAGCTTAGTGTGTAAGTGCTTAAAGTCGCCACAAAGAAGCCACCGTATTTCTATCGCTCTTTTTTTATATCTCTACATCGTATGCGCACACAATTGTGTGTGTGCGTGCATTCGACAGAAATACATTGAGCTGCTGAATTAGTGAGTTCCCTTAACGGCTGAATTAGTGTTCATTGAACATAACTCTTTTACGTCAAAGGAGTAAAGGAGACAGGGAGGGATAATACTGTTAGTGATCATTCACTTCTCGCAGAGCGAGAGATAAAAAGAGTATTTGTGAATGTAAATTGTGATTAGAATTGATCGGTTATTTACAAATTCAATACTCAAAGTAGTGTCATGAGTAATGCAGAATCTATCGAGTATTATGTATTTTAGTTTACTCTCAGTGCTATTTCAATGATTTTTTTACGTTGTCTGACATTTTTGGAAAATATTTTTAATTGAGTAAATCTGCCTCAGTGATCGCACGGCCGTACAGAAAACTTTGGGATTTCGGTAGAAACGGACCGGTATGTGATAAACCTGATTTAAATTTGTTAGACCTAATATGACCTACTGCTTTAAGTCGAGTTAGTGCGAAAACGTCTAAAACTATTTATTTTCTGATGTAAAGCTCGTTATTTTCTGTTGTAGCGGCAATGCAAGTACCGCACATAACAATGATTAAATTACTACCCCCGGCTACCGTGACATTGATAATATAGCAACTACCGCACCAAAGATTTATTTCGATACTACCCCCGGCTATGGTGACAATGACTTGCATCAAGTACCGACCTGAA
>DWNE01009119.1:0-11104 GCA_018249875.1 Cecropterus toxeus | reverse complement strand
AATTCCAACGCCATAAGCACCAGAATCGTGTCAGGAATCCATATTTTTAATATTCGGTACGCTGTCATTTACACCCTATATAGGGTTTAAAGTTATTTTAAAAGAGCTGTGACATTATGTTAATTCAGATTTTAAGATACCTAGCGAATAACTGTACTTAATTTTGCAATATAAAATATTATAAAAAAATAGACTATTGGAATGAAACGTCCATACATGTATTATAAACGAACATAAATTAGAATTAAAAAAGATCCTAACACAAAAGCTACCTAAAATACTATCCTCAGAGTTAACACATGTGTGATCGACTTCAGATTGGAATTAGAGTTTTAGGGACAATTTTTAAGCTCAGTTTATATCTAGAGACATTGAACGTGGCAGCATCATTAAAAGTGGTAGAAATCTTTATGATTTGACTCTGGTAGCACCACCACCACACTTTATTCTGGGTGAAAATGCTAAAGCTATTATTGCTAGATAGGCAGCGGTATTTTGCAATGCTGTATTTTGGCCCTATTCTGGTCCCGTAGTACCAGGACCAGAATAGGGCTACAGTATAGATAAATACGGGATAATACGGGAAACAGCCCCAAAGGGGCATCACGCTCGGAGGACTCCGGTTGCGTTTCATTGGAGATCCCGGAGTCCTTCACACAGCGCTGAAGAGGGGGAGGGGGTTAGTGCGTTAAAAATCGCACATGACCTGGCGTCGCTCCCACGGCGTCGGGTACCTTTTGAAGTTTCCCCCTCCAAAAAAATTGTTTGAGGGGTGTGGTAAGGGGGCATACTTATTTGAGGAGCTCCAACTTAGTCCTCAAAAGCCAACGTCAGACAGACACAGGCCTTATCTATCAAATATTAGTTAGAAAAAATATGTCAGTAACATACATTCGTTGTTTGCATGAAAATGAAGGTTTTAAAGATTAATTAAAATCAGATCCGCGCCAACGTTTCGTCGCTGCAATAAGTATTAATTGCATGCAATATATGAATTGCATCAACTGGGATGACATTAAACCCAGATGAAAAAGTATTTTGGTCATTACCACAAGTATAGAAATGGGTCGGAATTAAAACCTGAAGAAAATACGTATACAAGCTATACATAAAATTCTCGTTCAAATTCATTATTTTTCACGTTATAAGGATTTTTTAAATGAGAGAGCTAAATCGTATCTCGACTACATTTCGTTAGTCTATTGAGTATTTTTGTTTCCAGAATCGTATTACTTAAACAACATATCTCGTATATATATAAAAGGCAATGCCAACTAACTGACTTATATATCAACGCACAGCCGAAACTACTGCACCTAGAACCATGAAATATAGTATAGGGGTTCCTTTTGTGGTGTAAGTGAGCGATAAGATGGAGTTTTTAGAAATTCTACCCCTAAGGGATTAAAAGCTCGTTTCGTATAAAATAATTTAAAAAACGTATACAAATTATTGTACACGTCTGAAATTATTTTTCAAATTGATCATACTAAGAGTATGATATCAAAATAGTTTTAGTTCATAAAATAAAAAAAACCTTTGGTAGCATATGAATTTTGTTACCAAAAAATCCTAAAACTCACACGAATAAAAAATATGTTTACAAATGTAACATGGCGTTATGAACAATGGAGTCCAATTCGACTATTGATTTCAGTCTAATTCCATTAGAAATCTAGTCAAACCTGCGTTATAGCGTTCAGTATCAAAAATTATCACAAAATAATAGGTTCGATTACATATTTCTCATTTAAGAAAATTCTTTCATTAATTACATCATCTAAACATACTAACACAAAATCGTAGTCTACATATTGTAGGTTATAAAATTATTTGTTCTCATTAATTTTCTCAAGAAATCAATTTGTGACCAAGCATATTATACATTTAAGAATGACATCGACAATATAAACAATAAAAATAGTAAATTTTTCATGTTTTATTTTCCTGAAAATCTCTTATTACATTAGTTTCTCATTGTAACGTCTATATTTTTACAAACATCTAATATTCTATCTAGAACCTAATAATCTACACCATAACTCTTTATTTTAATCGATTTCCCGATTGAATATCGATAATCGCATATTCGATTTAAAAATCGATCGACAACCCTCATCTAACCTATTATTTTGTGACAATACCTATTAAAGTCATACAGTACATACAATATTGGGATTCATCCCAAATAGATACATACATTTCTCGACCCGATCACCTTACAACGATACACGACCATTTCTATCACATACGTATACAATTACACCTTAAAACCTCAAACGAAGGCTGTCAATATTAAACAACTTGTTCAGAGTCGTCTCTTGTCCCTGGAGCAACATCAGCATTAGATGTCGAAGTTCTATATAATTTTAAATTAGATTCTGTGTAGTCTAAAATCTTCCTACTCGAATGTCGTATGTACAACATTTGTTTGTGATATATTTTTAACGCTCCTTTAATAGTTATATACGTTAGACCGCCTAGAATAGTTCTGTGCAAGTTGTTTTGTATGGATCTGAAGAAGATCTTGCCGATTATTGTGGATATTGTCGGTAGGAGAAGAGCTGAGCAGAATATTCTTGTTGGCGATAGATGGGAACTTTGATTTTGGTTCGCATTGTTGGCTTGTCCGGTCACTATGGCCCCTCTGTCGCCTTCCGCGCTGTAATTTTAATAAAATTATATTAAAAAACTTGTAACATCGTTAAAAACATTAAAACAAAAAACTAGACTGCTTAAATCGAAATCTTCGTTCAAAATGATATTTAATTTAACGCTTATACAAGTTTTTGCCAAAATAGTCAAATAAATGTATTACAATATACAGGGTGTAAATGACAGCGTACCGAAAACATAAATGGTAGATTTGTGACACTAAATGAACAAAAATAACTCATCAATTTTCTTCGGAAATTATTGATTCCCGAGTTGGTCATTTTTGAGCGCGCAATGAATTGTGAACAACGCGCGGTCATTGACCGAATGTCGAACAGCTGATAGCGAATTCACCTATTGCTGGTTTTCGTGAAAATCAATAATATGAGTGTTATTTTTTAAAATTCATGTTGCATTGTGCAGTAGTATTGAATTACTACAATCTGTAAAAAATGCATAAAAAATTGGAAAAACCGAGGAAAAAGCGATGAAAAATTCCAACGCCATAGGCACCAGAATCGTGTCCGGAATCCATATTTTTATATATTCGGTACGCTGTCATTTACAACCTATATATGTCAGAGTAGTCAAACATACAATTTTGTTTTATTGTACAATTT
This sequence comes from Cecropterus toxeus, assembly GCA_018249875.1. Classification (NCBI taxonomy): domain Eukaryota; kingdom Metazoa; phylum Arthropoda; class Insecta; order Lepidoptera; family Hesperiidae; genus Cecropterus; species Cecropterus toxeus. The sequence goes on along the minus strand of DWNE01009119.1, from coordinate 7,829 downwards.
TGTATACCATAAATTCCACTTTCTCTCCCCTCCCCTAATGTCTTGGGTAATGGATGTCTCCTAAAATCTGGACTCACCTGCCAAACGGCAAAATGTACGCTAAAGCGGGTATCTTAGCGCAGTATTTCCTCAGGAAGAGGAGCACTGGGTCCTCCCAGTTGTACATCTTGGCGCTGATGAGGGTCACCGGGATAGTCGGTAGTAGAACTAGCAGGACTAGAGGGTCGGCTGACTCCATCATTTCCAGGCCTTCTCTGTGACCAACCACCTGGAAGGACAAATGACATACATTTTAGTATGTTATATGTACTCACTACATGCGTTTATGGATATATTTTTGCTGATATTTCACATATTAAAATGTATAAATTCCGCGATAATGTTAATCTAAAACGAAACGAAGTAATTTTGAAAAAAATAAATAGTATTTTTTTTTATTTGGAAAACTTACAGCTTATGCTTACTACAGCTTACCTACATTACTTTTATACATACATCTTAATATACCGCAACAACTCAAACACTTCACTGGCTTTTTACCTTAATATTATTACATATACATGTTAATATTAGAGTTGTCTTTCTTACCGTTCAGTAGGTACCTAAAGTGTAAAAACGGGACCCTATAAATAAGACTACGCTGTCCGCCTGTCTGTTACTATATTACTATATTGATTGGTTGCCGGCTCGATTTTATATGAAGCGACCATCTCAGTCCTCGGGAGTAGCACCACATCTGAGATAGACTTCATATAGAACCCCTGTCCTATATGAAGTTGCTTACAAATGTCCATGGGCGGCAGTAACCACTTACCATCAGGTAAGCTGCTTGCTCGTTTCCTACTTCATATTAAAAAAAACATACAGTGTCATTATCAGAGTTTATCATGTTAAAAAAACGATTATTGTTTAAGTTTTCGTCCATACATTAATGTACATTACATTCCACGTTTCCATTTTTATCCGCCATACTTAACAAGGTTATTTGCAATGATAAGCGAAAACTTAAACAATAATCATTTAGAGGCAACGTAATAAACTTTTAATGCGGGCACAGATAGCAACGAAAAAATACAAATTTAAAGAACAAACAAAAGACCTTATCGTTTAACAGAGATTTCTCCCAGACAACCTTGCGGTACCGAGTCAAAGTAAATATGAATATAAAACTAAGTGAGCTGCAATAAGTAAGTTCAAAAAGAAAATAAACAAAATAAAAATAAACAAAAGAAAAATTCAAAGATAGCAATAAAATAAAAAGAGGATAGGTTAATGATGGACGGGACTTTTAAAAGTTTTAATTATAAAAAGACAAGGAACCCACTGAAACAGAATACATATATAAAAACCCTTGTTCTGTATATATATATCGCAATCCAATTGATCCTTACACCTATTACTTTATAAAAGCGAAGTTTTGGCTTTGTACAAACTGAGTTAGAGGTAAAGGAAAAGGAATTTAACGAGTTATTTCAAAAATTGATCCTGCATTTCGTGTTCGTTCAACAAAAAATAAAGAGCAAATCTGAACGAGAAACAATACTCGAGCATATCCTCTTGAGGCATTTGTCGTTTATATTCAAGGCTCCGTTCAATTAAAAATAAACACAAACTTGACATACGTTTGTAAATGCGGCAAATAAAGAATCGTAACGAGAATTTGTAGCGCTAATAAATTTTGGAATTGAATGTCTGGTTTGTAACTGGTATAATCGCTACTAACGAATGCTACTACTACTACATGAACTAAGTAAAAACAAAAACGTAAATCTACCCAAAGATTATTATTTGTAACTCACTATAGATTAAGAGCCGGTCCACACGGCACGTTGCGTCAATGTTGCGTCGTCGTGGCGCTGTCGCTGGGTCGTTTTACATACTAATAATCATAGTGTACACACGATGCGCTGCGTCGACGCAGCGCACACGCGACTGAACTGCAGCGCCCGAGATGAAGCGGACGGGGGAGTACTCATTGCGTCGCCGGAGCGGCAGCGTTCAGTTGGTTATGCGTTGATAAGGAACGTACACGCAAGCTGATCTCGCTTATTTTTGTAAAATAAGTACGACTGAAGAAGTTGACATGGATTACTTCATTACTTTTGTTCAGGAAAGAGAAATTATTTGGGACAAGTCACGTTGCGTCGCCGTTGCGATGACGGAGCGTTACGACTACGTCGTAGTAACGCTGCGTTGGCGCAGCGTCCGTGTGGACTGGCTCTAACAGTATACATTTATTTTACCACACATAAACAGTATGGAATAATTATATTTGTATAACTTACGATATTTAACATGTATTAATAGTAGTAGGTATCCTGTATCATCTGAGAAAGCCTAAATGTGTATTTGATATTAATTTATAGCAAACTCAAAGAGCAAAGGTTTTAATATAATATTTCCAGACTCAAAGGCAAGTTCCCCACTCGAAACATATTTTTAACAATGTATTTGTAATTTAATAGTTACAACATAACAATTTCATGCTGTTATCGTAACTATAATCAAAATACTTTATTCAAAAGAAACTCGTTGGAAAAATGTTTTTGAATGTCAATATTTTGTTTCGTTCGTGGAGACGAGTTGGAGAGAGAGGCATATCACATATTTATTTTTGATAAAATTTCAAATAACTGAATAATATCACTTATTTCAATTGATGGTTTTATTTGTGAGTACATATTGACATTATTCATGAAAGAAGTTTCGTCATATAGTACTGACGAGACTATAATTCTCCCGGTGCCAAGTGTACCATGAACACACACAATGACGAACGTACAAACAATCAGATACAGATCAGAAATCTAATTATCTATCAGATACCTGTCTGCCCGGGAATCGAACCTGAAGCCCATTGCGTGTCAGATCGGATTGGTGACCGCTCCGCCATAGATAATTATATTAACGTCGTACTATCTGCCTACAATTCTGAACGCTCTTAGGTCTAATGGCAATATTTTTCAATTCCCACGAAGTAAATCGAAAATGTTTTACCGTGTAAACAACTTGTTTATCAAACGGACGCCTTTTTAATCCACTGAGATTTAATGAGGCGTCTCTCAAAGCAGCGCAGTGTTGGAATGAATTCTAAATTGCGCGATTGAGTTCGTCTTTCGAGTTTTCCAATTGAGTTTAAATGATATGGGAATTCTAGATTACGATATCTATTTATTAAACGTGTATCAATATGATTTATGTTGCGTATGTGTTTTTCATATGATTTCACACCAATATTATAGCGAAATTGATCCGTTTTAAAACATCCCTTTACATTCACTCACGATATGCGGTTTTCTAATTGCTTCATTGCTGATATTAGATTAAATTTAAAAATATATATGTTTTATACGCTAATCTTTAAAGGTAAGTATATAAAAATGTTAAGGACCTTCCGGATAGAAAATTAAATGTTAATGTCGCATATAGGTACCATTAAAAGTTTTCTATTTGTAGCGTTCTCTTTTTATTTAATAAGTCTAAAACATTATGGTGAAGTGACGCCATTAAAATATTCATCTTTAGATAGCGAAAAATATCGAAGTTTAATGTTCCCTATAGACTGACCAGTTAAATTAGATGTAGCTTATGCAAAAGCTATGCAAAATTTCATGTTCTTGCGTGATTGACTAACACACAAACACAGTATCTCAATATTATATATTAGTTTAGAGTATAGATATAGATAAAAAAAAATATTACTCACGTTATCTCCAAGTATAAAACATTCAACAATTGTTTTAATATGTATTATTTATGTTTCAATACAAAACAGTTTATTGAAATCACTCAATCGAACATTAACCCAAGCTTATAAATGCCCAAGAATGAATGAATACACGTTTCCTGCGTATAACATGGTGATCGCGAAGCTATTTACTTTCTTACCAAAATAGAGCGGGTGCTTATAACATTACTTTTTCACTTTGAAACAAAGAGGATTGTTGCTATAGTCCGGCAAATATTACTACTTTCATTATACTACATTTCAGTACGTAAGAGGTGTAGAAAATACAAACGTAAGATTCAAAAACATTTATTGTAATATAAAAAATCGTTTTAAGAATATAATAAAATTGCTTAAATGCGATCAAAGCGTAACGTAAAATAAAGTGAACAAATAAAACAACGTCCCAATTGAACGAATGACGCCATTTAGCCGAAACGAAATGAAAAACATTACACTCAAATGACATTTGGCGCGTGTCAATGGATATTGGGTATCAAACACAAAAAATGTGACTTAATTTTAATCTAAAAACTTTTATACTTGTATGGGTTTTTATGTTATAGACCAAGCAAACGTGCATGCAGTCAACCTGATGGTGGTGGTGGCAGTGGTCAAATGACCACTGCCACCCATGGACATCTGTGATCAACCTCAGCTGGGATTGGAATCCTACTAAAGATAGACCACGAAACCCTTGCTACCCCTTAGGACTAAATTAGGAAGCCTCAAATAACTATGTCCCTTATCTCGCCCATCAAATAATTCAACAGTGCTTAACACTGATGATATAAGACAGAAAAAAGGGGGCGGTGGTGCAGCTGTGGTCGGACCACAAATAATTATCCCTCCTTTGAATTTATATAGAACACACATTATTTTGATTTTCTAAACTAAAAAGTTTGGCTTCGGATGAATGGGAGCCACTAGGGTTTAACCGCGTGTGTCTGAGTTTCAGTGAATACTTTGATTTGATGGTCCTGGTTGGGCTCAAGAGAGAAGATTTCTTGGGGAGTAGAATTTGCTCCACACTGAGCTCGAAATTCTTTCCAAAACAGGGAAAACATTCGAGCTCAGTAATGAGATACAAAAATTGATATTGAATTAAATTATTACAATTACTTAAAATAACATTTAAATTTCTAAGTTTATCTGCTAAAATGAAACTAATATTTATTAAAAGATAATGTAATATTTTTACACTTCCTTTTTAACGCGCGGAAAACTACAGTATTGTATAGTAAATTTTATTTAGAGACAGAAGTTAATAGACCCATAAATATACCGCATATATGGGTTTTAGCTATGCAAATTCAGCTCTTCAACTTCCATACGATTACTTTAAATAAACTTTGCAAATTTCTAACTCAGCAATCAAACTGCCAACTCCTTTGAAGTGTGTTTTTGTTTAAATTTGCTTGTTATATGCTAATGCATGCGGTTACTCTGCCCTCCCTGTACAATTTACCCCTTCAGACTCTTCGAGTTGAAATACCTTTTATAAGTCGTAATTTTATACAATTTATATAAAATTAAATCTGAACCAACTACATAAAGGCCAAGAGTTATATCTGAAGCTAATCACATTTACGTAACTACTTCTGAGGATTGAGATGGTCGCATCGTATTTAAATTGTAAGTCATTTTATGAGTTTGTGATGTTTATTAATAAAATGTTTATTTTTGTTCGTACTCTTTTCTTCTAAATTTATCAGAACTGAACAAAATTCATTAGATTAATTGCTTTAACTTGCATTCGAAATTACATTACTTGATTACATTGTCACATATTAAAAAACTTTGGGTAGATGCTATTACAACTTTGTTACCAAGCTAGTAGAACTTTGTCTACAGTGTTCGAAGGTACAAATACTACTTCTCACATAGTATAGTTGTAATAGTATAGTGGTAGTATTAAATGCATACGGGAAGGTCCATACGTTGTATGTTCTAATCAGTGGCGTAGCGTGGTCTTACGCCGCACGGGGCGGAAGTTGAACTCGCCACACATAATACAAATTATGACGACCAAAAAACAAAAACGACAATATGTAACTTGACGACCAAACAAAACGACAATATCCACCTTGACGACGAAAAAAAACGACAATATCAAACTTGATGACAAAACCAGGTTGCCAAATCTGTTTTTGCCGCCCCCCAAATCTGTTTTTTGGCGCCCCTCAAAATGCCCCTTTATCTCCCGGACTTAATCTCCAGACGGCATATGTATGTGGCAAATGGCATGTGTATGTGGTCTACATTCGCTCTTTAAATCCGCAAATATCGAACAAATCAACATTTACTAATATAAAGATTAAGATAATGTATCGTATCGTCAACCCATTATTGTCCCACTGCTGGGGTGTTCTCTCAGAATGACAGAAGTGCGAATTGGTAGAATTCACACACCTTTGAGAACTCTTTTTTTCGAGAACGTTCAGGTGTGCAGGTTTCCTCACGATGTTTTCCTTCGCCATAAAGCAGTGACAATTCATTTCTAATAAGATGTTATGCACAGGAATGAGTGCATTCCTGTATAAGTCAAATCTTGCTCGGTAATAAAGAATTGCGGAGACGCGTTTATATTTATATGTCATTAAAAAGTAACACAACTAACTATTAATAATACAATATTGTACTGGCGAGTTTGGAATTTTGGATGATTTTGAGAGCAGCTGAAAGTAGGCTGAAAAATGTGATGGTGATAAAGAAATAAGGCATTTTCGGATACGATGTCCTTTAAATTAGTAGGGAGGAGCTTTTTTGTGGGCGATTGAAATCAGGTATTTCATGCACTTTTTAAGAGGTGGCATGCTCCCTGTGCCCCCCTGCTCTTTTCGTCTTTATCCGAAATTATTTCTACTTAAGACCGGTTTTAATCTTAGCTTCATTACAGACCTAGACCGACTGTGAATTACCTACGTTTGATTCTATTTGGCCCCTAATAAGCCTTAGGCGGTCCACAGTGTTTCAATCTGAGATGAATCATTAATTAGAGCTAGTTAATTACCACAAGTTGAAAGCTAATTAAAATATTTGCTATATTTCATAATGGTAATTTTGATTATTTTAGCGGACTTATTGTGTATAATTAGATAGCAACCGTTACTGTAAGTAAAGTTCTTAGAAAATCCGCAACATATCAAAATATAGAACTTTGTAATTAAAATATTTTTAACGTTGTTGTCGAATGGTATAGAAGAATATAGCGATAATAATGTATTTCGATGCCAAGAAAGCACTCCCACATATGTTTCTACGTATAACATACTATGTGCCTACTTTTCTCATACCCCATATGACGTATCAAATTCATTGTGAAGTCTCACTCGAAACTTAAAAATCGCATTAAAACGCTACTATGAACGCATCCTAAGACTATTATTCGAAGGCTCATAGCAATCTTTCATCACTCCAGTTAATAAAGCCATAGTTGGCTCTCGTAGAACATAATAACTTGCCTGAATCGTCTACGGTGCTAAGATCACGTCATAAATCTAGAATCTATGTATACAAGGCGTAGGCATAGCATATTCGTAGCACCTAAGTCAACCGCTACGATGCTTTGTAACTCTCGTAGCATATTGTAGTTGGCTCAAAACTAGCGTATAACCCACTGCATCCAGAACACAGCATACAGTTATGCCTTAACGGTATGAATATGGGCCTTTCATGTAAGGATTCAAATTCAAGAATTGGTTATTCAAAGTTATGTGCATATTATAAATTGTTACTGTATGTAACGGTAAAAGAAAATATAAAAATAAGTTTAGACAATTTAGTGATGTCCATTAAATGTAAATACTACCGATGCGAACTGGGCCAGCAATGAATGCTCGGTACACCGAGCATTCTATTAAAGTACTAACGCTGCTTCGTGGTGTCACCCGCTTTTAAAAATTGCTAACTTGTATTGAATTGTATCAATTTGGATTTTGATAAAATAAGGATTTATTGATAATTCGATAGGAGGTCTATAAATATATAATATCTCTACATTTCAATTGGGGGTTTGATACGATTTTAAACACACCGACAAACATAAAAAGGATCAAAGAATTATACATATTCATTATCCTAATGCTCAATCTATGTTTTT
>DWNE01009118.1:0-11104 GCA_018249875.1 Cecropterus toxeus | reverse complement strand
AGCCCCCTTTTAGTCGCCTCTTACGACAGGCAGGAGATACCGTAGCCCTATTCTGGTCCCGGTACTACAGGGACATCCTGGGGTCACCTGGCTGTCCGGTTTGAGCTCCCATTCTTACTAATAGGATACGGGTATCCTACAGCTCAGCTGTGAAGCAGAAATAAAGTGATGATAATTATACCATACCTCTTATTTTTTATTACATTAAAGCAGCAAAAGAACTTACAGTTCATCTGAAGGTTACTAACCGCTATGGTTACCTGTAAACTACTCCATATAGAACTAGGTATTGAATCGGTTGTCACACTTGCCAGTATGTAGATGGTCGTCTCATATGTAATTCAGTGAGCTAGCAACCACACGTTTCCACCGAAACGCAGATGATTCACGCTAATAAGTGTGTCGGTGTTACTATAGTTTTCTTCTCCTTCTCCTTCTCCTTCTCCTTCACAACTTGTTTCTTTCCCGTCTCATGATGTACTTTTTATACCTGTATAATATAGACGTAATAAACGAATATGCAGTAGGTATATCTAGAACATGCAGTAGACAAGTTAAGAAAGAAAAAAAATAAACGAAAAATATAAACCGACTTCAATGTCACCAAAGAGCAATAAAATAATTTAAATATATGTTGGTTTCCCAGATACATAATACATAGTGCATAGTCCCGAAGTCGGCGCTCAACCTATTTTTTTAGATTACAAGAACGAATCCATGTCCTACAAGTATATGAGCACCGCTTCATTTGCATATAATATATTACTATGTTTATATGTAAGGATGTAAGAATTTAACTCACTTCCGAGTCTGATTGGGCTGAAATTAGGCATACACGTTTTGTTCTGAAGGCAATGCAATAATAAATAATTCATACCAATATTGTTATTAATCCAAAATGGCCGCCGCAAATGGCGGAATACATATTTTTGCAAAACTCACCCTATATGGGTATTAAATGAAAGTTCTTAAGTTTTAAGATACAAGATGGCCGCCATCAAAAAAATTGAAGGTTTTATTTTTTTGCAACCCACCTAATATGGGTGTCAAATGATGTGTGTATATATTACGGTATTTTTACTTGACTATTTTGTCAAAAAAAAAATTTAAAGCGTCGAATTAGATGATTAATGTATATGTCAATATGCACAAAATAATCGTATTATACAGTTGGGATTTTTGTTTTGCTATTTTTAATAATGATACTAGTTTAGTGATTTCATTAAATATAGTGAACAATTTTATGACATTTTTTACCTGTAATTCAAACATAACTGCCATTTTCGTTCATCATAAAATATTTCTTTGGTACCAAAACATAAAAACTTTACCTGGAACAAGCTTTTAAGTTTTGGTATCGTGGAAACTTTAAAACTATCTCGTCGTGAAGATGAAGAATTTCGTAGCAGTTATTTATTCTTGCGTATAAAGGAAAAATATGTTACAAATGGATTTAGGGATTAATGAGGGAGAAACTAGGCACATGTTCACTTAAAATATAAAAGATATGAGTATTGGCCGTAAAATATTCTACACAGGTATCTCCTATTAAACTAGCTCTCTACATATAGGTACTCTTATAAAGTTATAATGAGATTCTCTTTTTATTATAAATCTTCATTAGTGATGGAACATTGAAGGACATTTATCATAAAAAAAATACTTCATTTTTTTATCACAATATTACACGCTTTTATTTATAAAAAATGAGTATGTGATAAAAACGAAAAGATATTATATAAGATACAAAGTTTTAGAAGGATTAAGAAAAATTACTATTATGTAGGTGTGAATTAGGTACTGGATAAAAGATATTTTCTTTTAATTTTATTTTGTTAAATATTTTAATAAAAAATCATCATATAAGTGTCTTTTTAATTAAAAGCAGTTCAGTGTAGTGCAGTCACTATCAGAATAGGTCAAATATATGATTAGTAAATAAGGATATTAATATAGGTAAGAAATATGTTAATACTAAAGAATTTGGGATGGAGGACGGATAGATAGGACAACTTCCTGCTGCTTCCTGAATCTTCTTTCTTCGCACGTAGCTTTCACTGAGTCGTTTGTAACAACGAGAGTTCCTTTCAGTACCATTTAATAAATTGAAGTGAAAGAAAGACGCGTCATACCAATCGTTTCAGAGCGACTTATCTTCTCGAGTGTTTTCTGCTGTTCTTTTGTGTTGTTTTAACTGCGGAAGATATACACATGCTACATATTATACACAATGAAAATTATAGATATTGCAATTTACTCTCTCAGCAGGTCTCGCCACAAGCATGAAAACCTATTATATACTTTACTATGCTGTTTCGACGCGATTAGTGAAGGAACATACGGAACGGTCAACCAGAGTCAAATGCTTCTTGAACTAGCGATAAAGATGTTAGGAGGAATCCTCAAAAGTTACCCGACGCCTTGGGAGCGACGCCGAGATATGTGAGATTTTTACCGCACAAAAACCCCTCTGATGGCCGTCCTCACGCTGTTTGGAGGACTTGAGGATCTACAATGAATCGCAACCGGGGTCCTTTAAACGCGATGTCCCTTTTGCGTTCTTTCCCGAAGAGCATTAGTGCTCACCATGCTTTCAGGTGTTTACGACGGCAAGCGGCTACATATACTATCGTCCTTCCTGAGGTCGCTAGACTAACCGGTTCGAGCTCCCACTCTTGCCGCCCGCAAGCCCGGAAGCCCCTTTTTAGTCGCCTCTTACGACAGATAGGGGATACCGTAGCCCTATTCTGGTCCCGATACTACAGGGACAAAAGATGTTAGTCCTAGGATAGCTCGACCGGCAAGGTTCCACCGCCATGCCTATTTCTAGTCCAAAATATTTCTTGCATTTCACTGAAATAGTGTGGATACACAAAAAATCTTCTTAGTCTTCAGAATTGGTTACGCTGTAGGTAATCGGCGTCAGGTAGAACCACTGTTCTCCATGGAGATGATCACAAGACAGAAGATAGAAAATAATATGATATGAATTAGCAAGTGGTAAATCCAGCGTAGTTCCACCGGAAATTGATATTGACAATTTCAATATAACCTAACCACCCATAGGATTTGTATACAGAAAAAAACAATCATTATAAATACCTTGTACCACATAATGTACTTTTTTTTTGTCACGAGGGGGAAACCTTCAAAAGGTACCCGACGCCGTTGGAGCAACGTCGGGTTATGTGCGATTACGCACTAAAACCCCCCGGTGGCCGTCCTCAGCGCTGTTTAGAGGACTCCGGGATCTCCAACGGAACACAACCGGAGTTCTCCAAGAGGGATGCCCGTTTAGGGCTCCTTCCCGGTGAGCATTTCACTGTGCCTTCAGGTGTTTACGACGGCATGCAACCACACGTGCCGACGTCCTTCCCGGGGTCACTTGGCTGGGCGGCTCGAGCTCCCACTCTTACCACTCACAACCCCGGAAGCCCCCTTTTAGTCGCCTCTTACGACAGGCAGGGGATACCGTAACCCTATTCTAGTCCCGGAGCTACAGGGACAACCACACAATGTACTTATGCAATGAAATGATTAATTACTGATTGGTTACGATGCCTAATAAATACCTACACATAAATTCTCTGAAAAAAATATTTCGTATTAAACATAGTAAGCTTATTATATGACATTTTACCTGTAATTTCAATATAACTGCCATTCCCGTTGATCATATAGTTATTTCTTTGATACCAAAACATGAAAACTTGCATTGGACAAGATTTTAAGTTTTGGTATCGCAGAAATTTTAAAACTATTTCGTCGCGAAGATCGAGGATTTCATAGGAGTTTTCTATTCCTGCGTAGAAGGGAAAACATGTAATAAATGGATGAAGGGATTAATGAGGGAGAAACTAGGCACGTGTCCGTTTAAAATAATATAGGTATGAGTATTGGTCATAAAATATTCTGCATAGGCATCGTCTATCAAACTAGCTCTCCGCATATGGGTACTCTTATAAAGTTGTAATGAGGTTGACTGTTTATTCAGGTCAACGTCATTACAATTTGCTAATTGTTTATTTGCAAACTACACATTTGCGTTATGGTTTAAATGGGTAGATAGTATATACTTTGAAAGCGGTTTATTACTTATACTTCTATCAATCTAATTACCAGTACACTCACGTCAGTCATGTTTTAACACAGGCAATCATTACAGTTGTTTAAACATGATTGACTTAAATATTGCCATATATTAGTAGTGTCCATTTTAGAACTAGACCTTTCTATGTGGCTTATAGAACTTGACTCATCTGTCTGGAATGAAAAGATATATGTTACGAGTTGTGATGCTACGTCAAATAACGTGACGTGACATGGTATATCTTAACATCATAAGATGTCACGTCACATGACGTAACCTGACTGGGTTTGACGATACCGAGCTGAACTGAAATGAATCGGTCTGAATTACATGGAACTGTAGAGGATGGAACCCAGGAATGATATGATATAACGATATGTAATATGATGTAACATAACATGAAGACATAATATACTGACGGGATTGGACGACACGGAGCAGCATTGAAATTGATCGAGTCGAATTAGAAGGCATTGCATTTCTTGATATATTTTTGGAAATGCCTACTTAGTAAATATAAAGTACTTAGGTATTTTAAAACTCCGTCGTTTATTTATAAATATTCAAAAGCAGATCAATGTAGTGCAGTCACTATCTATTATATTTTTTTATCCTTCCTGTCAGAATAGGTCAAATAGAGCATTTGTGAATAAGGAGATTAATATATGTTAGACAGATTAATGACAAAGAATTTGAGATGCAGGAGGATATTATAGATAGGTCAACTTCCTGCTGGAATCTTCTTTCTTCGCCATAGCTCTCGCTGAATTATTGGTGACAACGAGAGTTTCTTTCACTACCATTGTCATACATGGAAGTGAAACAAAGACGCGTCATACCAATGGTTTTGAAGCGACTTATCTTCTTGAGTGTTTTCTGCTTAGTTCTTTTGTGTTATTTTAACTGCGAAAGATACACACATGCTATATATCATATTATACACAACGAAGATTATAGGTATTGCAACTTTCTCTCTCAGCAGGTCTCACCACAAGCAGGAGAAACCTTTTATATACTTTACTATGCTGTTTCAACGCAGATTAGTGAAGGAACATACAAAATGGTCAACTCAGTTTCAAAGGATTTTTAAACTAGCGATAAAGAAGTTAGGAGAAAACCTCAAAAGTTACCGACGCCTTAGGAGCGACGCCGAGTTATGTGAGATTTTTACCGCACATAAACCCCTCTGGTGGCCGTCCTCACGCTGTATGGAGGACTCCAGGATCTACAATGGATCGCAACCGGGGTCTTTTAAACGCGATGTCCCTTTTGGGTTCTTTCCCGGTGAGCATTAGCGCTCGCCGTGCTTTCAGGTGTTTACGACGGCATGCGACCACACATGCTATCGTCCTTCCTAAGGTCACTTGACTAACCGGTTCGAGATCCTACTATTGCCACCCGCAAGCACAGAAGCCCCCTTTTAGTCGCCTCTTACGACAGGCAGGGGATACCGTAGCCCCATTCTGGTCCCGGTACTACAGGGACAAAAGATGTTAGTCCTAGGATAACTCGACCGTCTCCACCGCAATGCCTATTTCTGGTCTAAAACTTTTCTTGGGTTTCTCTGAAATGGTGTGGATACACAAGAAATTCTTCTTAGTCTTCAGATTTGGTAACGCTGTAATCGGCATCAGATAGAACCACTGTTCTCTATGGAGATGATAACGAGACAGAAGATCGAAAATAATATGATATGGATTAGTAGGTGATAAATCCAGCGTAGTTCCACCGGGAATTGATATTGACAATTTCAATATAAATTACCCGCCCATAGGGTCCATATATAGAGAAAACAATAATTATAAATACCTTGTATCACACAATGTACTTATGCGATACAATTATTGATTACTGACTCATTACATAAAATTTAGGTAGCGTGAAGCAATTCTTGCGTTTCGGTGGAAGGGTGTGGTTGCCGGCTCACTATTATATGAGGCGACCATCTCAGTCCTCGGGAGTAGCAACGCATCTGTGGTAGACTTCATATAGAACCCATGACCTATATCAAGTTGCTTACAAATGTCCATGGGCAGCAGTAACCACTTACCATCAGGCGGGCTGCTTGTTCGTTTGCTATTTCATATTTATAAAAAAAAAAAAGGTACTTTCACTTTTCTAAAACGATGTCTAATGAATACCTGTACATAATTTCATGGAAGAAAATATCTCTTATTAAACACAGTAAACAATTATATGTCATTTTTACCTGTAATTTCAAAATAACTGCCATTCCCGTTGATCATATAGTTATTTCTTTGATACCAAAACATAAAAACTTGCATTGGACAAGATTTTAAGTTTTGGTATCGTAGAAATTTTAAAACTATTTCGTCGCGAAGATCGAGGATTTCATAGAAGTTTTCTATTCCTGCGTAGAAGGGAAAAACATGTTATAAATGGATTAAGGGATTAATGATGGAGAAACTAGGCACATGTCCGTTTAAAATAATATAGGTATTAATATTGGTCATAAAATATTCTGCATAGGCATCATCTATCAAACTAGTTTTCCGCATATAGGTACTCTTATAAAGTTGTAAAGAGGTTGACTGCTTATTTAGGTCAACCTCATTACAATTTGCTAATTGTTTCTTTCAAAATACACATTTACATTATGGTTTAAATGGGTACTATATACTTTGAAAGCGGTTTATTACTTATGCTACTACCAATCTATCTACCAGTAAACACATGTCAATCATGTTTTGAGACGGGTAATCTCACTGCAGTTGTTAAAACATGACTGACTTAAATATTATCATATATTAGTAGTACCCATAGGCAAAACAAGAACTTTCTATGCGGTATTCTTTCTATGTGGAAATGAAATGAAATATCTTTATTTTGTATAGGCCTACGGGGCACTTACAAATTTCATTTACAGTATTTTTTCTTACACTACCACCGGATCGGAAAATGACCTCAACTGAGAAGATCTGACAAGAAACTCAGCGAGTTTGTCTTTTTTCTTTGTAATACTTTGTTTTTTTTTAACCATCTTGTTTATAACATGGGCAATAAAAGCTAGCTCCAGTATGTTGTCTTCCACTTGACTAAACATGTTTGCCAAGATACGCTATACTGGAATGGATGGAACTTGAGCCATCTGTCTAAAATAAAGTTATGTACCTATGTACATGTGTTACGAGATGTACCTAAACTTGTCCTAAACTGAAATAAAATGAATTACATGGGACTGTAGAGGATGGGACCAAGGAATAAAATGTTGTGATATAATGTATAACGATATGTAACATAACATGAAGATGTATACTGACGGGATTGGACGACACGTAGTAGCATTGAAATGGATCGAATCGAATTAGAAGGTATTGCATTTTTTGATATATTTTCGTAGATGCCTACCTAGTATATATTTTTAAAATTCCATTGTTTATTTATAAATATTCAATAGGAGTTCAATTTAGTGCAGTCAATATCTATTATAAATGTTTTGACCCTTCCTGTCAGAATAGGTCAAATACAGCATTTATGAATAAGGAGATTAATATTTGAGACAGATTAATGACAAAGAATTTGAGATGGAGGAGGGTATTATAGATAGATCAACTTCTTGCTGGAATCTTCTTTCTTCGCACATAGCTCTTACTGAGTTGTTGGTATCAACGAGAATTCCTTTCACTGTCATTTATTAAATGAAAGTGAAAGAAAGACGCGTCATGCCAATGGTTTTGAAGTGACTTCTTCTTTATTGTTTCCCGCTTAGTGCTTTTATGTTGATTTTTCTGCGAAAGATACACTAAATACTAATTACATATCATATTATACACAACGAATGTTATAGGTACTGCAACCTTCTCTCTCAGCATGTCTTGCCGCAAGTAGGAAAAACCTGTAACATCCTGCATTACGCTGTTTCAATGCCGATTAGTAAACATACAGAATGGTCAACCCGAGTCAAATGCTTTTGGAACTTGCGTTGAAGATCTTAATCCTTGAATGATATAGGTACAACATATACACAATTTTATACCCACACCACTTTCTCAGATAATATCAGCTTCACGTTGACTTGTGTATTTCTTTCTTCTTTTGTTGTATCTGATGACTCTGTCGACGGCAACCAATACCTTCTTTGTTGTTACCCTAACGACAAGAAAGGTGTTGGCCGCCGTGACGACAACATTCATGTCACGTTGTTGCTCATCGGAGGCGATGAAAACCGGCAGCGATTACTATCTTCTTTTTGACCTCAATCATAATCTAAGCACGCCATTGTCTAAAATGGCATGCGTTTGTTTTACTTATAAAATACAATGACTATTATTATTAATTTTCTATATATATGTATAGCTTTAGAATTGATTTAATGCTTTTTGCGTAATATTTGCGGAACATTCGCACGTATGCGATAATTTGCAAGATATAAAGACAAAAGTTTCCTATTATAAAATCAGAGATTTATCATTACTTTATATGTTACTTTTGTATGTAACAGTGGATTCACATAGCATTGTAGTGAACGTTTTATATGCATTCGATTTAAAAATAAGCAATCAATTAAAATCGCTTAAAACAATTGCTTACAGTTTTATAGAGGGTTCCCTTCTCAAAGGGTAAAAACTGAATCCTATTACTAAGATTTCTTTGTCCGTCTGTGCGTCTGTCTGACTTCAGGCTCATGAACCATGATAGCTAGAAAAATGATTTTTTTACAGATGATGTATATATGATTTACGCTATTACAACAAATGCAAGTTGGAAATCATAGAAAGAGAACAACTGGAGCATAATGCCGATATACTAGGTCTCACAGAAACCCACATGAGAGGATCGGGATTCCATAGCTCACCGTGCGGTCACACACTCTATTTCTCCGGCCCAGAAAAAGAAAGCAGAAACGGAGTGGCTCTGTCTTTATCACCCCGTATCAACAAGTCTATTTTGGGATACAACCCCGTGAGCGACCGCATCATTACGATGAAAATAAACACAAAGCCATGTCGCATGAACCTAATAGTAGTATATGCACCAACAACCGCATCGCCAGAAAATGAAATTGAAGTGTTCTACCAAAACCTCGAAGATACACTTAAAAGCTTTCCTAAGGGAGAAATAACGTTGCTGATGGGTGACTTAAATGCTAAGGTTGGGTCTACAACTTTCGATGACCACTTAAGAGATGTAGTGGGAAAATTTGGTTTAGGAGAAAGAAATGACAGAGGTGAGATGTGGCTCCAATTCTGCACTGAGAACTCCCTCACGATCATGAATACATGCTTCGAAAACCACCCAAGGAGGCTATATACTTGGGTAATGCATGGTGACCGATGTAGAAACCAAATCGACTACATTGCAATTGATAAGCGATGGAGATCCTGTATTCTGTATTCTGTAGATGACGACCCGCGTGGCCGAGCGGTTACCATACCGATCTAACGCGCAATGGGTCCCGGGTTCGATTCCCGGCCAGATAGGCATCTAAATGATGAGTTTAGATTTCTGTTCTGGGTCTGGGTGTTTGTGTATTCGTGTTTGTGTGTCCATGGCACCCACGACACAGGAGAAAATCCTAGTGTGGGGCTATGAGTGTAGAAAGCGTCTAGCGTCTATTCGTAACACCAAAACATACCCGGGAGCTGATTGCGGAAGTGACCACAAACTCTTGATGGCAGGAATGATTGTAAAACTGAAACGGTGTCACAGAACAATGATAAGGCCTCAGAGAAGGCCGAACCCAAGAGACCTGCCTGCTTTTAGAGAATGCGTTGAGAAAAAGACAGCTGAGATTTCTCTGAATCTTAACGATAAAATAGACACAAACTGGACAGCAGTCAAAGACCTAATTCTCTCAGCACGAAACGAAATACGAACTGTAAACTCGGACACACCGAGGAATGCATGGATCACAGAAGAAACATGGAAGGCCATAAAAGAAAGAAAGGCACTACTTGCAGGCAAAACTGACGCCGTACACGAAGATTACAAACTGCTTTCAGCTCGAATACAACGCTTGTGTTGAAGAGACTATAATCAATACCTGAACTCCATCTGTCAGGATATTGAGAATCACGCACAACACCTGCACACAAGGGACTTATTTTTAAAGGTGAAAAATATCATCCGGAACGTAAGACCAAAAACCTGGACCATTGATGACGCAGATGGGAACCTTATATCGGAGATAGATCTGGTTACTGAGAGGTGGAGATCTTACTACGAAGGTTTATACGCTGACAACAGGAGCTTGGAATGCACAAATATATCAATCGAGCAGAACCACCTGGAGCCTGATATATTGAAATCAGAGGTACAAAATGCTTTAAGGAAACTTAGGAACAACAAATCAGCCGGCGTCTATGCAATATTCGCTGAAGAACTAAAGTGCCTCGGGGATATAGGTGAGAAACTTCTGTTAGATTCGTGTAACCAAGTGTGGAGGACGGGCAAATGGCCAACGGATTGGAAACGGTCCGTATTAGTTCCGATACATAAGAAGGGATCTACAAAATCGTGCGCAAATTACCGAACAGTGGCTCTCATATCTCACGCCAGCAAGGTAATGCTTCATGTAATCAATGGGCGACTGCAATCTTATCTGCAATGGCAAATACCATGTGAACAAGATGGCTTTGTCAAATGTCGCGGCACAAGAGAGCAAATAGTGAATGTGCGACAGATGATAGAGAAGAGTCGAGAGTTCAACGTGCCGATGCTTATCTGTTTCATTGATTACACGAAGGCTTTTGACTGCGTACGATGGGACTGCTTATGGCGCATCCTGCAGGAAATGGGCGTTCCCACACATCTGACAGCATTGATCGCAAGCCTGTACGAAGATGGTGAATCGATGATCAGGATTAACGATGTGATCTCGGGACCCCTGAATCCAGAAAAAGGAGTGCGCCAGGGATGCATTCTATCTCCTCTCCTTTTTAACATCTACGGAGAGTACATCATGAGAAGAGCATTAGATGGCTGGGATGGAGGCATCACAATTGGTGGCAAAAAGATCAGCAACCTGAGATATGCAGATGACACCACACTATT
>DWNE01009117.1:0-11105 GCA_018249875.1 Cecropterus toxeus | reverse complement strand
AAAAAGTAATGAAATCTAGACAAAGTCGTGCCAAGTCTAAGGATCCTTACTGCGATTTCTTTATTATTATAGTTAATATTGTGTGACTTGGCCGTTGACTTGCACCCACTAACGTATAAAGAATGTTGAGTCTTAAGTCCTATCCAGTTAATGTTGAGACTCAATAGTCAAGTCAACGGCCAAGTCACACTAAATTACCTCCTTACTTTTTTAAATTACATCATTTTTTAAGGAAGTGAGTAAAATATACAAATAAATATTCTTTGAATATAACACGCGCCTACCTGTTGTCCTTTATTAATACCTTAAATCTATTGTATTATGTTGTGATTATAATTATGTTTTATATTCGTAAATATATAGTAGTCAGAATTTTTATTAAGTTATCATTACATTTGCGAGCATTTTACGAATATCTTGAGTAAATTATACGAAAATTTCTCATATCAATTCAATTGTGTGAACAACCGTCTAAGCGTTTTATCTAGTGCGTTCATATTAATTAGATAATTAACACCTTATTCTTATCAGGCCTTTAAACGGGGTCATGGTTATGGTTGCTTAAGGCTAGAACCTTGATGATGGTGACAGCCTAATGGTTGAAACTCTGCCTCTCAATCGAGGGTCCGAGGTTCCAATCCCAGGCACGCTCCACAGATTTTTTTATAAAATGATGTGCGTATTAGAATTTAATTTCACTGCTTTACGGTGAAGGAAAACATCGTGAGGAAACCTGCACGTGTAAGAGTTCTCTAGAAAAAAAGAGATCTCAAAGGTGTGTAAAGCTACCAATTCGCACTTGGCCAGCGCGATAGACTATGACCTAAAACTCTCATTCTGAGAGAAGAACCGTGAGAAGGCCAGCAGTCGGACAATAATAGGTTGAGGAAGGCTAGAACTAAACTATAGATAATAAACTATAGACAGTTGTAGACATGAACTGTCGCTTGTGTGTTATTCCCTCAGCAGTTAAATATATTTATTTAACAATACAATTAAATAAATATATTTAACTGCAGTTTAACTTTAATTGCAGTTTAAGTATTTTGCAACTATTAATTCATAATAAAGTTATTAAAAAACATAGAAAATATTTATATATGTATAAAACAATAATAAAAAAATTATATGAAATATATTAATCAAATATTATATACAAGTTGCAAAAAAATTAGTGTCTAACATCATCACAACTAGTTTTCGTAATGGATATTTTTTTGTTAGGTTAGGACTATTGTTTGATGTTTGTTTTAGTGTTATTTATGAATAAGTAAAATTTATGTAAGTTTTTATTAGGCTTTAAAGTTAAATATATCTTAAATACCGAGACTTAACTTATATTCATCGTTCTCTTTGTATACAGTTCGCCAAAAATCAGTTCTTATTGGAAACGGCGCGTGCCAAACGACTCTCGGGTGGTCATCTATTACCAAGTGACGTCTTGATTTTCTTGTTTCCGGCCACGAGATGCCATTTAAACCTCTTTGCGGCGTTGGATCACTGCAAATGTTTTCATTGAAGTTAAATTTTACTTACAAACTTAAAACTATCGTTAAATTATATGTTTAAGGGGTCTCTTTCGTGCAAATTTTGTTGAGATGCCATTGTAACAAATATTTATCTTAGAGAAATTCTTACACTATTATGATTTGGTACGAAAGTTATAGGTACAAATTGTAGCTTAAATCATGAAGTTAATAATAAAACGAGTAAATACTAAACATAGTGCAACGCATTATAGATCACAGTTTATTATTGAAATATATTACCTGAAATGATTAATATCATGTTATTAAATGCAACATGTTGTATGTTTCAACGAGTGAAAAAATATCTAAGAAATAAGCTAACGATATATATCTATATACATTATATTTGCTCATAGGAATCTTCCTATGAGCAAATAATTCATTAAACGTTTAAGTATAAACTCACCCGTATTTTATAAAGTTTGCTAAAAACCTCTGCATATTAGAAAGAACACCTTTAGTTCTGGTATCCATCTTTTTATAAAATGGCTTTAATATTGCTGGTAGAAATATATAACCCAAATCATCGGCATGGGAAGCACCAGGATAAGTTATATTTATGACATACTTAAACCAATTCAATTGTCCGTCAAATTCGAACAGGTAATAATATAACGGTGCACTGTCTTTTTGATCCAGTAACAGATCAACTAAATAATCTGCGCTGAAAGTAAATTCTGTATCTGATATCAAATTGATATAATTTTGCGTATTAAATATAGAAATGTTACCACCGTTAAAATAAAATTTTCTGATGGACGCAGCCAATTTTTGACTCATTTCTGATCCAATTGGATATTTAATATCAGTGGGAATACATAGTTCAAAGTTCTCATTTATATTGTCTATTACATTTGGATCTATTTCTAAAATAGGAAATATTTCTAGTCCTTCCTGATTTGTTATTCCAATAATAGTCGGTATGTTTCTTATCTTTTGAGCTTTGAGGGTTTCTATAGGTTCTTCCGTAATTAATGCTGTTGGTGATTTTTTTTCAATACAAGGCGAAAAAGGAGTGTACACTCTTATACCCCTGCGAGGATCCTGTCGTGTTATTTCTTGCTCTGCTGCCACTATAACTAAACTATCAACCTGTTTCAATTTCCTTAAAAGACAGTCATCGTCCGTACATGACAAATTTAGTTTCGTACCAAGTAATCTCGCATTCTCCCTTGGGTGCCTCTGCATGAATTTAGAACTTATTACATTACCACTCATAAGAATTGCTTTTTGGAATAAACTATTAGTGTTTTTGTTTAATATTAAATATTGGGCCAAAACAGCTCCAGAACTTTCTCCTGCAATTGTTATTTGGTTTGGATCTCCACCAAACCTTTTAATATTACTACATATCCATTCTACAGCCAGCAACACATCCTTTAAACCTGCATTTCCTGGTGCATCTTCGGTTTCGAGAGAAAGAAATCCTAATGGACCAAGCCTAAAACAACATAAAATGCAAAGATATATTTATAACAGTAAACTTTAAAACCATATTAATATTAAGCCTTTCACATAGGTACCTGTAGTTCATGGTGGATACTATGATATTTCTTTTTAGGATATTTTGAGGGCCATATATTTCATCTGGATTTGATGAACCAAATCTGAAGCTGCCTCCAAAAACAAAAATCATAACAGGAAGAAGTTTATTTGAATAATTTAATGGAGTGAATATGTTTAAGGATAGACAATTTTCACTCATTCCTTCTTTCAATTTGAATACATTAATTTGTGGGCAGGCATATCCTGCAGACGTTGCGTTGTAAATGTCGATCCAAGGTTTTACAGGAAGGGGCGGCTGAAAAAATAAGTTTAAGAAATCTCATAAAGTAGTTTTATTTCTTTACTATCTGAGTCTTGTGGTCACAGCCACATTTATGAAATCTTACTAATATTAAAGGCGTCAGTTTATGAAGACGTATGGGTGTTTTTTACTCTTACACATAAAATAGACTAATTTGAATTGAAGAGTTTTTGGTTTACAGGATGTATTTTAGTTAACATGCAATTTAAAACAAATCGTCAAAATTTCCAAAATAATAAATACATTTCTCAAAGTAGTTCATTTCTGACATACCTTAAAACGTAAATCGCCTAAGGGTGGTTCAGCGTACGGTATGCCTTGAAAGGATTTATACGTAACGTTAATTGTTCCGTCCTTCACAATTTTACCCATTATAGGCCCGGTTGTAGTATTCACAATTAAACACCTCACCATACACTTATTAAGAAATGTATACAATAAAATAATTAACATAGTGTTCATGTTACTACGTAGAAACAACTAATATGTGTTTTTTAAATTACGTTAATAGCAAACGTTTATAGTTTCTTATGATCTAAGACAGCCTCATATTTAAACAACAAACGTCTGTGAAATGAATTTTAATGCTACTCTTTTGTAAAATACTAGCGACCCGCCCCGGTTTTGCATGCGTTCGATATTACACAATACTAAATATACTACAAAATGTCTTACAACGTTCACAGCTTTTTGTCTTTAGACAATATGTTATTTACGACATAACATTAAAAACCTCTAAAATTAGCACTGTTTCTTTACTATATTATGCATGTATTATATAAACCTTCCTCTTGAATCACTCTATCTATTTAAAAAACCGTATCAAATCCATTGCGTGGTTTTAAAGATCTAAGCATACATAGGGACAGACATACAGCCGGAAGCGACTTTGCTTTATACTATGTAGTGATACTATCAGCTTGTAAACAAGTGAGTAGCGATGTTAAAACGGCCTTGTACTCTTTTTACCGTATCTTCTTCCTTATCGTTTCTTCATTTCTGAAGATCGCGTCCATGAAAGTCCCTCGTGCTTTGGATTATCCGCTTCCATCTTGTCCGGTTTTCGGCCTCTTTCAAGGCAGTTGTTATGGGGAGACCAGTAAAAGATGTTATTTGGTCACACCAGCGGCTCGGTGATCTGCCGCGGGGTCTCTTTCCCTCAACCTTGCCCACCACAAGCAATTTATCGAGGTTATCGGTTTCTCGACGGGTAATGTGACCAAAATAGCCAAGGATTCTACGGTAACATGTCGTTGAGAGTCTTGATTTGATATTTAACTGTTCCAATATAGATAGGTATAAGCGTATAAGCTAAATAAATTTAAATTATTCAAAACAACCGTATATGTATAACAATAGGTCTACAAACTACATATATTTCGAAGAAAATGATACGCATATACTGATTGAAATTAATTAGTCTTCGGTACACTTTAGATTGTTACTTGATAAAAATTTGAATTTTAGATACGAGTACATCTAGGTACAATCATTTACAAGAACTATTTTTAGGTTGTTTTTTCATATAATTCGTAGCTTTTTAGCTCTACAAGAAAATAAAAGGCGTTTATGAAAATATTTTTGTTATTCTATTATTACTCTCTGAAACATTATCGTGTGGTAAGGTGAAACATACTAATGGAATCTGACACATAAATACTTGATTTGAATCCCCGAACAAGAAAATGTATTAAGATATAGTTTAGAGGAATATTATACAGTATGTTATAATCTTCAATAAAAGCAACAATAGACCGTTGAATAATTATGTAGAAACTCAACGAAATACTTTATAACAAGCAAATCTTTCCACAAAATTACTTTATTCTTTACAAATATTGTAAAAGAATGTCATTTATATATGAATTTCCCAAAATATGCTAAATAAATTTGTTTAAAGTCGCTATCACGTGTTTTTATTGGGAACAGTAATTAAAAAGTATTGTGTCTCATCAATTAGAGTGGCATTTATTACACAGATAGTGTATTTTTATTTATTAAATTAACATTTTTATTGCTTAAGTTATAACTATATTCAAGCCTAGTGTTTTATATATATTTTTCTAACGATAAGGCAAACGGTCTACCTGATGGGAAGTAGTCACCGTCGCCTATGGACACTTGTAACAACAGAGTAGTCGGCAATGCATCGCCGGTTTTGGAGGAGACCTGTTTTTGCACTTGTTTTGAAGAGCTCTATGTCATAGTGTTCCTCGAATACCCTACATATACCTTGCTGTGTGCTAGGTGTATGTGGTCTTGCCCCACATCTTGCATATTTAAACCAAACTATGGAAGACAATCACTAATCCAGTTAGTATGGATGGAACTTCATCCTTTAGCGCGTGGTGCGATGAAAGAAGGTTGATGTGGGCACCAGGTCAAAGAGTTCATAGGAAAATTCACCATAGTAAAGCTTGTAGAACACGCAAAGGAAACCTATGTCCCTCCGCAGACTAAGGGCGTTTCCAACCGATCGGTGATCATTGGGTCCTTTTGATTTACAAGAAGTAAAACTACTATGAATGTGTAGTCAATATAAGTACTATATCAAAAGTATAATGTATAATTTACTTGTAGCTTTAATGTCAAACCTGAACTATTCTTATGCTCTCTAAAAGACATTCTGAATATTTGTTATTATTAATGTGAACATGTTATTATTTGTAGTTACTTTTTTAAAATAAATACTTATAAGACGTAACTCTTAACTTTTATTTTATTCTACGAGAAAATTACATTGTTAGTTTTTTTTTTCAACTGTCTTGCATGCCTCATCAGCGTAAGCATATGTGTCTCTACATGAAATCATTCCTATACTTCTAGCTAAACATTCAATCCATACTATTATGAACCTTTGTATAACTAAAAATATGTAAAAAATAGTTAAATAATAAGATAAGTTTGTTTTTTACTTAATTGTAATTCACTTCAGATTATATAATAAAAAAATCGAATTGGAAATTTCCATGGTAACCAATGGACAGAAATAAATAGCGTTAAATAAGATTTCATAATCATGCTCTAAGGAGGATTCTTATTGATTTTGATTATTCAGCGTTACACCGTTTAAAAGTTAATAACTTACACTTTTAAGGAAAGTTAAATCAGATTCTAGGGTATATTTTCTAGTAAAAATATTTTATTAAGCATATGCATAAGCATATGATAAGCATGTGTGGCGTGCACTTTTAGATTTTATATTTTCTTAATTATATTATTTTAATATTGATCTGACGTTTAGGTAATTCCAGATTGGAATTCCATAATTGGATAATGTAACGAAATTAAATAACTTCCATTACTTGCAGATGCATTTATTTCCAAAAAATAACAAAATTATTAAACTTGAATTTAGCTTTGTGCATTAAAAAATAAAATAAAATATTTTGTATATCTATACCATACAGCATATTTTTGTTATCAAACAATTTAAAAAATATATTTAAAGTTAGCATAGAGTTCTATTCGTACAGAAGTAACTACCATAATTCTTTGCGAGATACTCTTCATATACACAACACCAAAATCCTATACGTTCAGGAAGTGGTCGTTTGTAAACAGCAGTTTGACAAATACTACCCTGTACAATATGATATCCCTCCTTTCCTACTTCAGGCCAGCAGTTTGTGATCGAGTTAGGTGCCGGAGCTCTGTAAATAATGGTCAAGTTAATTAAAAACCATCGCGTGTACTTATATTTATGGGGCGTAATTATTGTCTCTTTCGTGGGATCACTTATATTTTATCTTAGTACAATATTTTCCTGTATAATTACCACACATGAACACCTGTAAACAATTTTATATAGAAAGATTTCTATGAAATCAATTACTGGTGCAATAATACCGAGTATACAAGATGTATATATAATATATGTACACGAGTTGGGCCGGAACTAAGCCTGGCGCACAACCGTGCGCTAAGATAAGTTTTAATACCTTAGTATTGTCTAAATAATGTAAAAAATCACTTACCCGTACAAGGCGAAATGTTTTAGATTCTTCAACAACGTTTCTTGCACACGCTGAGTAGATGTATCTATAGATTGGTATATTGGTTTAGTTACTGATGTGAGATAAAAATAACCCAAATCATCAATATGTGTTGCACCGGGATATGTCATGTTAAAGAAGATTTTAATAGCGTTTAATTTCTTGTCGGCTTCAAAAAGATAATAGTACACAGGTGAAGATTTATGTTCCTTAAACCATCTTATGAAGTAATCAACACTAAAAGTTATTTGTGTATCGGATATCAGATTAACATAACTTGGAATATTAGTATATGATATGTCTGCACCGTCAAAATAAAACTTTTTTATTCTTGCAGCTAAATTCCTTCGTTCCTGCGATCCGTATGGATATTGAATGTCTGCTGGTACACATAGTTCAAAGTTGTTGTTCAATTTATTAATTATGGAGTCTTCGAGTACCAAAAGTATAGGTGCTCCTTCTTGACTATTGAATCCTATTATTAGTGGTAAGTCCAGTATTTCTCCATTTCTGATCATCTCTAAAGGTGGTCTAGTTATAATAGCACTCGGATTTTTCACTTCAACTGTAGGTCCAAATGGGTTGAAAGATCGAAAGCCTCTTTGTGGATCATTTCGAGTTATAGCATCTTCTGCCTCTACTAAATCAAACGCATCGATTTTTCTTAACTCGTTAATGTAAGTATTCGTATTTCTCGATTCTAAACCAAGTTTATCGCTCAACAATAATGCATTTTGTCTTGGATTTATTTGTGTGTATCGTTCGCTTAGAAAACTTCCACTATGACAAATCACATTGTGAAACAAACCAACTGATTTATAAGTCAACATTAAATATTGGGCTATAACAGCACCTGCGCCGAATCCTGCTATTGTAATTTTATATGGGTTTCCACCAAACTTGTCAACATTACGTTTAACAATATTTAAAACTAGTTGTACATCCTTTATACCAGCATTCCCAGATACTTCTTCGGTACATAGAGAAAGAAATCCTAATACGCCCAGCCTAAAATAAAAAAAGTAAATTAAAAAAGGTATTTTATCATTTAGTACCTACCCATTTCCAGAATTTGCTCAAAAAGTAAATTAGCCGGTCATTTGGCCATATTGATGTAGACAGACAGACAGATTTGCGCGTATGCAAAATTTTAGCTCAATTATTTGAGTCTAATAAGAATTAATTAAACTATGTATAACATGTATTTTAAGATTTGAAAATGTAGGTAAAACTGACCTGTAATTCATGGTAACTACAACAAAGTCTTCTAAAATTAGGAACTGTGGCCCAAGAAAGGGTATAGCATTCCCTGATGCATATTTATAGTCACCTCCATGGATGTGGACTATCACGGGACGGAGTGTGTTCGACTTAGTGGCGGGCGTGTAAATATTAAAGTTAAGGCAATCCTCATTCATTTGTTGCCTTAAATAAAACAATTCTTTTTGTGGGCACACACATCCTGGTTTTGTTGCATCGAACACATTACGCCATGGTTTTATTTGAACTGGAGGCTAAAAAAGATGTTTCAAACTAATTTAGTTTGCTAATGAATTATTTTATATTATTGAAATTAAAGCAATAAATTTGATGTGAAATCTGTCCAATTTTACTGGATTTCTACTAAGGGTATATTTTTGTTTTATATTATTTAAACCACCACGTATCCTGTAAGACGCAAGCTTGAGTTCTTCATTATTGATACGTAGTTAATCACTAATATCTTATTTTGTTTTGCTGTTGTACCTATATATATCATGATATGCACGATTGCAAGCGATATAACATAAAACAGTCGTATACAGTTGACAAGATAGTAGTTCTTTTTTTTTGTAACGAGGGGGATACTTCAAAAGGTACCCAATGCCGTGGGACCAACGTTATGTGGGATTCTTACGGCACTAACCCCCCCACCCTCCCCCTATGGCAGTCCTCCGCGCTGTATGGAGGACTCTGGAATCTCCAACGGAATACAACTGGAGTCCTTACAACGCGAGCCCTTTCGGATTCTTACCGGTGAGCATATACGCTAATCGTGCCTTCAGATGTTACGGCGGCAGGCGACCACACATGCATCTGTCCTTACCAGGCTCGATTGGCTGGACGGTTCGAGCTCCCTCTCTTGCCACCTGCAACTTGCCTCTTACAACCGGCAGGGAATACCGTAGCCCTATTCTGGTCCCGAAACTACAGGGACAAAGATAGAAGTCCTAGTATCGTTCCAAATCGCTGTTCTATTATACTTTACAACCTGATGTAGAGAATTTATTGCCACAGAGAAACAAAAAACAATGTAAATAATACAATATTTGAAACAATTTATAAATATGCTGATATTGAAAATACATTTTTAAAAGCATGCTTTTATTTCAATGGACTGAATAGAAAAAAATAAAATTCGTAGTAGTCAAACTCATAATTATCTTGCATTATACAATTTAATTTCGTATAAAAGCTTCTCGTAAAATTTTCCAGATTACATTTATTTACATTTGGGTCTGTGATGTGCAGATGTATTCTCGCGAAGCTTGTATATGATATACAAATGTACAAGAAGCAAGAAAATGATGGGTTCGACTACTACATGGTTTATATATTTATTATTTTCAGTGAATAGATATAAACGCTTTTTCATTTTTATTAAAGCAATTTATTTCCTTGTTTTTAGTGTCCTCTTTCACTGGTTCTCCATGATGCCCATATTGGAAGAATTGTACAAATGTATGTAATCCGCCATATGATGATGTCATATGATGGCTGCCATCTTGGATATAATTATTTTTTCATGATATATTCTACAAGTACAAGTAAGTATTTGATTGCCATATTGGATGGGTTATACGAAAATGTGTTAGCTATTTTTTTAATGCAGCCATCTTTTTTAGGATTTTAATTATTTTATCAATATGTTGTATTCTACAAGTTAAGCACCTTCAATTGATACATTCATACTTCATTTGATATTGGGTGGATTGTATAAAAATATGTAAGTAGTTGCGGCGGCCATTTTGAAATAACAACAATATTGATTGATTAATAATATATTTTTGTGTTGCCATAGAAAGTAAACGTGCGTGGCATATTTTAGCTCAATCTCGTCAACCCATTATTGTCCCACTGCTGGGCACGGCACTTCTCTCAGAGAGAAAGAGTTTTAGGCCATAGTCCACCGCGCTGGCCAATTGCGAATTTGAAGACTTCACACACCTTTGAGAACTTTCAGAAGCTTTTTTTCTTTCAGAAGAAGAGAACTTTCAATTCAGATGTGCAGGTTTCCTCAGGATGTTTTCCTTCACCGTAAAGCAGTGATAATTAAATTCTAATATGCACATCAGTTTACAAAAATCAGTGGTGCGTGCCTGAGATTCGAACCCCGGATCCTCGATTGAGAGGCCGAGATTCAACCATTAGGCTATCACTGCTCTTATCTAGCTCAATCGGTTACCGATAACTGTTTTAAAATTCAATTGCATGATTCCACCTGGACAAACATACATACATTGCATTTTAAATAAAAGTTTGTTAAAATAACATGTCAGGGCTTAAATCCGCAGTAAAAGAATTATTTAAAGAATACTATTTTTAAAATAATTTTAATTTACTTACTTTAAAACGTAGATTTCCTACAGGTGCCTCAGCGTATGGAATGCCTTGATAAGAGTAGTAACATGCTCCTGTAATTGGATCCTCCACTAACTTCCCCCTTATTGGACCCAAAGTCGTTTCGACTTCCTTACATTGCCCGAATATAATAACACTGCATAAGAAATATGC
>DWNE01009116.1:0-11106 GCA_018249875.1 Cecropterus toxeus | reverse complement strand
ATATAGAACCCCTGTTCTATATGAAGTTGCTTATAAATGTCCAAGGGCGGCAGATACCACTTACCATCAGGTGGGCTGCTTGCTCGTTTGCTACTTCATATTAATAAAAAAAAACATAAAGGCGTTTCCATTATAAAGTAAAATTAATTACATAAAGCTATTCTACAACTCTAAATTAAATGAAGTCCAATAACATTAATTACACTAGCAACAGAGTTACAGGTCGAGAGAATACCTTCATTTAAATGCTTATTAATTATCTTAATTATTTTCAAATTTGGAATTTGTCATTTGGAATTAGTCAGCGCAAGCGACATTCCCTTTATTGAATAATTAAACAGTAAACTTTGTTAAAATCAAAACTGAATTAAAACAAGCAAATTAGAGATAATTCCCCATCTAATGCTTTTAAAATAGGGTCACGGAATCGCTATTTAATAATGCATTTCATTATATGAGGGTAGTTTTGCTTAAGGGAATTGAACCTTATGTTAAGGGTGGTAGGGTTTGCAAGGTTTTCTGTAGGGTAAATCCCATGATAGATGACTCGTCTCTTGACATGTGCTATGTTACAGTTTAATTTCATTGTAGATTTTATCCTGCATCGTGATTAAGCTGATTCTACTTACTGTAAAAGACAGGCGGACAGTTAAAGTGATTTTAATGTCCATTTAAGTAATGATTTCCAATATTGGCAACCCGCGTGGCTGAGCGGTCACCATACCGGTCTGACACTCAATTGGTTCCGGGTTCGATCCCCGGCCAGACAGATATCTGAATGATGAGTTTAGATGCTGTTCTGGGTCTGGGTGTTTGTATATTCGTCTTTGTGAATCCATTATACCCACGACATAGGAGAAAATCCTAATGTAGGGCTATGAGTGTGGATAGTAGGCAGTATTCAATACTAACCTTTGCAAACTCGATTTTCTGATATTGCGTGATATTGATGTGTTTTAGGTTTTCTTTGAAACATAACTATTGAATCTAAAAATATCATATTATCGCTTTATGCTTCCAAATTTAATGTTATTTGTAGACTTAACGCACTTAATAACACAATAACACGTAAATAACAATTTTTTCCATTATTTTCTGGGAAGAGTGTTCATGTATTTATTACATGTATATGTATATATCAGGTCATGCGACACAATATAACAGTAGATACTACTTATTGTCTTGATATCGTAAGAGTCAATAAAGAAATAAAATCCAGGCGATAAATCTACTCTTCTAAAGTCATTAAACTTACCTTTTCAGCGCAGTGATTGCGACAAAACTTTGTATCCTAGAGAACTTTGTACCGTGGACTCTTATGTTCTTAAATTATGTTACTTACCGCAAAAACATAAACACCTAATATTACGCAAGAATCGTCTAGCAAGAACCTAACAGCGGTGACTAATTAATATCCTGCGGATTTTAAGAAAGTGGACACGAATGGGCACGCCTTACATGTATGCGGCCACTTAATAGGCTCCGTATTGCCTACTTTAGATGCTAATTACGTGAATAACTGGACTGTGTTGGCAGCGGTCGCTCCACATTATGACTAAGATTGCTAAACAAAATAGCACGCCCTTTTACGGCTTAAAAACGATTATGGAATGCTATTTTACTATGGACGATATTTGGTGCTTTCACCTCAAATTGTTGGCAAAATGTTGACTCTATTAAAAAAGTTTGGATGATTCAATACTGAACTAGCGATTGTGTAATTTAACATTTACCCCAGGGCTACAAGATTTAGTGAATTGTCGTAACATTTGTTTCAAGCGTTTTTCATTTGCCGCTGAACACTAATGCTTGCACACATTTTTCTTATAGCGTTAAGCGTTATAAAAATGTATGTCTGTTCTTCTAAGACCACGAAATTTCGTACTTTATAGGGATATTAGCCAAAATAAATTCACCGTTGATGCATACATTCCATGACACGCGGGTACTGCTTCTATAACTAGAATTACATTGCTAGTTCAAGAAAATATTTGTTTAAATTACTTAACTATGATTATTTGTCAAAATTATCTTTAGGACGGTAAAGCTCTATATTTCAGCTAAGCGGCATTCTTACCACGGTTTCTGCATTGTAGCTGCATTTAATCTACTGAGATTCGTTTTGAGAAATGTGATATTTCATTTCATTTTATATACACTCTTGTGAATGTTGATATAAAAGACTATAAGGCTAACTTCGCACCTAGATGTAAATATTTCCTATACGTACCAAAGTAGGTATATAAAGTGCTAATGCACTCCAGATCCTTTCACTCATCTCATTTACCGTTTCACTAATCGCTCCACCTTACAAGTGGTAAGGATATAGTACCTTAAGACCTAATAAATATTAATGGCGGAGCGCTGTCAAACACACGATATAACCAAGTTCCGTTCAACAGAAAGATACTTTACAGTACTGCCAATAATTACTAACTTCGACAAAGATTACTTTGCGTGTACTTAAGGAGGCGTTAACTCTTATATTTGGTGTGTTAAGGGTCATTTTGTGTTTCTTGGGGTTGTTGAGGTATAGAGGATTTGTAATGAGCGCTTCGTCTCATCCATCAGTCGACGCCAATTACAACCGATCACACGTTCGTCTGCAAACCCTATTTCCCGTCAGTTTTTGTACCTCGGTTCTATCTCGTTTTGGAATAGGATCCTACACTATAATATACGATAACTAACCTAACATACTGCCCTAGTGTAGGTACTTTGTTTTGTTGCATTAATAACTTATGAAGTTGTTATACAGTATAGAAGTTATATTTTAAAATAATTACATATTTCTCTTTACTTATCTACTTTGTAATTCTGTCTATTAAACTAACATCAGTAATAACGATTTGATAATAGTTTTAAGCATATATGCAAAAGAAAAGATAAAAAGTCTAAAAATATATTATAAGTATTATATATTCTTAATTCTTCAAGCTTTTTTGCAAATACTTGTATATGAAATGTATAGACACGCAGAACTTTCAATTTAGGGTTCCGTATCTAAAGGATAAAGGATAAAAAGGATAAAACTCTATGATTAAGACAGCTGTCCGTCGATCCGTCTGTATGTTCGTGTGTATAGTTTCGAAATATGTATAAAATAGTATATTTCCTACCATTCGTTTTTTACCCTGAACTGACCTGGGATGTCTTACCTTCCGGGTGTCTCATATGCTACGGCTAAGACAACACAAGGGCGTTGTTACACCTGGGAGCTTCTGCGGGAATGGCTTTCCCTCAGGTGGTCGATCGTGTAGAAACGCGAGCCCCTTTAGGTATCAATGCGGTCCGCTCTCCGCACGCTCATACATTGAAAGTATAAGTCGGACCACAAACTCCTCGACATATATTGTCATTATAATAAAAGAAAATCAGCCCTTTGCTCGCTTTTCTCCCTATTCACAATCATATATGTCATATGTCACAATCCGTCAAGCCATTTGAGCTGTAGCGCGTGCTAAAGAAATGGACATACATACAAACATGCATATATACGCTCAAAAAACATTACCCTCCTTCTGATACAGTTGGCATAAAGTTCAAAATTAATCTTAAATGTTGTTACTTAAAGCAAATGTTGCTTTGTAATTGCAATGTATACTTTATAGGTTTCTAAATATGGTAAAAGTCAACGATTGTAATTGATAGAACATTAATTTGAGACTAATCGCGTAAAGTGCTATTCACACTGGCAATTATAATTCACATACAATTTATTCACTTTACGAGATACCATATGAGTTTTCAGTTACATATTTCCAAACTAAAATAAATTTAAATTGGGTTAAGTAAGCACATGTTTTTAACTTGTAAGTTACGAGTATTTTTATGAAACTGCTTTTCACAAAAGCATCGTCTGGGAATCGAACCCGCATTTATCAACCGATAACGATAAGATCAATACACCTGCTTCACTTATAATTATTAATTCAAAAAAATATATATAATTAAAAAAATTACCTAGTATAAAGACAGATCTACTGAGTTTCTTGTCCGTAAAAAAAAATGTTAGGTCAGATCACAAGATTTTAACCGACAATTCATAAATGCCCCCGTAGGTGAAATAAAGACATTTTTCATTTCGTTAAATCTATCTAATCTATTTAGTTAACAACGTCTCAATAAGTCCTAACTCACATATATTTTTATCACTACGAATGTTGTATTGCACTGTACATCTTTTAGAACATTAAGGCAGGCACAAAACAAGATTACAATTGAGATAAAATTTGACTTCGGTACCTGAGATGGCATTTAACCTACCGGAGTGTTCACTGTGATGAGATGTAGCGATTTGAAAAGACAATCAATTAAATTCACAATTATATATTGTTCAGAGCAGTGATAGCTTAATGGTTGAAACTCGGCCTCTCAATCGAGGATCCGGGGTTCGAATCCCAGGCACGCACCCCTGATTTTTCTAAAATTATGTGCGTATTAAAATTTAATTATCACTGCTTTACGGTGAAGGAAAACATAGTGAGGAAACCTGCACATCTGAGAGTTCTCATAAAAATGAGTTCTCAAAGGTATGTTAATTCCACCAATTCGCAATTGGCCAACGCGGTGGACTATGGCCTAAAACTCTCTCACTCTGAGAGAAGACCCGTGCCCAGCAGTGGAACAAAAAGGGGTTGACGAGTGACGAGTATATTGTTAATATTTCTATTTCATGTTTATATTTCTGAGTTCTGGTTTTAAGGGTGTAGTAAGGGAGATGTACTTATCCGAGGCGTTCCAATTAGTCCTCGGGGGTAGCAACGCATCTGTGGCTAACCTCAGATGAGATTCTGAGTTTTGATGTTGCTTACCATGGGCGGCAGTGGTCACTTACTATAAGGTGGACTGCATACTTTTTTGCTACTTCCATATTTAAAAAAAAAACGCCTTTCCAATGTATATAGATATAAATAGTCAGTTGCTAAAATATCATGTTATTTAATGACGGTATTTTATCGCTTAAATAAAAAAAAAGAACATGAAACCGAGTTTTATATACACCTACTAGAAATGACTTCAGGGACTTTATTTTCGTTGCTGCGAATATTACTACTAATTAAAATAAATATTTTTTATTTACTATTTAAATAAAAAATATGAATAACACAATACATTTTTTATAATAGGTCTATTTCGTCGAGCAAATTCCTGGAAGGTAAATGTCCCATCATACGGACAGTTCCCGCTCCGCTTATCATTTAGACCACCATGGGGTCACAGTGTTAAAACATCGGTAGAGAGTTATGGGGAACTGAGGTCGGCACTTGTGGACATGGCTTTTCTGATATATTACACCTTTGATTTTATTATTCCTACACCTTACTTATTTACCTTACTGAACTGTATTAATACAAAGCATAAACCCTCTAATCCTTTAAAGATTAAGGCTTATATTACCGTGCAGTGTTCCATGATCTTGATGTACCTTGATACATCCGTTGTACAGCTTCGTGGGAAAAATAATTTTGACTGTAAATAAATAATGTCTCTTACAAAAAGATTTAAATAGACATCCTGGTTATAATTTTCGTTTTTAAGCGGCGTTTTAAACATGTTTACTGATGATTAATTTTGTACATGCCTTGGTATGTTTATGCTTTAACGGACAATCTGATGTTACCTTTATCAGATTGAGATAGCAAATGAGCAACAAACCACATGGTAAGTGGTAACTGCTGCCCATGGACATCTGTAAGCAACTTCACATAAAACAGGGGTTCTAGCTGAAATCGATCACAGTTGCGTTGCTATTCCCGAGGACGAAGATGGTCATCTCATATAGAGCCGGTAAACACATCCTTCAACCGAAACACAAGTACTGCTACACGCTAGAAATACTTATCTATAAAAATATTAACATAATGATGTACGATATTATGAAACAGTACGTCAAAGACAATAGAAATAATAAAAAGTGAGAAATAAATTATAAAAACATGGAATATCTTGGAGTCTAATTGATTAAATATGTATTAGCAATTGTTAATACTTGAAATGAAATGAAATTGACTCAAAAAAATCTCTAATCGTTGAGGCTATTTTTATATCAATATGAATAAAATATAACAATTATACAACATAAAACAGCAACAACAAAATATGCACGTTTAACTAATAAAATGGCATCGACACAAAAAAAAAACTAATCGTTTCCAAATACCACTCACTATTCGCATAAATATATTTCCACGACAAACAATTGAAAGGCATTACTCAAAGACGGTGATCTGTCAACGGTTTAATGGCACCGAAACAATTTCCCAACAAAAAAGGAGGAAACACACGTCCCTACACGCCACTGTCGCTTCCGCAGAACAAAAAAACTAACAAAAGTCGGAGAAAATTTCGTGTCAAGTTTTCGGGCATTTACCCTACTCAACACTGACGTAATACTTTGAATCCACGCTTAAGATAACATGGTTGAGTTTCCTGTGAGTACATTGGGGTAGTTAGGACAGTTAGAGTGAGAAAGGCTATAAAGGAAACCATTATTTCCGAGGGGTTATTCCGAAGGCATTTGTATCGCGAATTTGAAGAAGTTCGACAGTTTGTTTTCGAGTGCATTTCGTCATTAATCAATGTTTTGTTACCGTTTCGTCGACGGTTTTATATTTCGACTTGTACCTGTTTTCCCCGGGGAAGTTTTAGCTTTGACAGTTCGAACGTAATTGATTGTTTTGCGAATACTTCAGCTTTCATATTAGCGGTGGAATTATTTGAATCACGTGTGTTGTGCTTAAAACAAAAACATAGAATATTACACCAATTCCTAGCGTGAAGTTCTTGCGTTTCGGTGGAAGGGTGTGGTTATGGGCTCACTTTTATATGAGGCGACCATCTTTGTCCTCGGGAGTAGCAACGCGTCTGTGGTCGGCTTCAGATAAAAGCCCTGTTCTATATGAAGTTGCTTACAAATGTCCATGGGCTGCAGTAACCACTTACCATCAGGTGGGCTGCTTGCTCGTTTGCTACTTCACATTTATAAGAAAAAAGTATAATATACCGAGTATTTACAATAGAATAACTGACCCCACAGACGTTTTCTGTTTTAACTATGAATTTTGAATTCGAATTAGTAAGACTGACCTGTCAAACGCCATAAGAATACATTATAATATATCGTGAATGCTCGTTAGGTTTTCATAATTTGAATTCTGCAACTGTTTTTTTATCAAAGACAACAAAAAAGGTTGAACGCTCTAACCTCAGGAACTACTGATTCGAATTGAAAAAATATTTTTGTGTTGATTACAGTAGGCCATAGGGTACCTATATAACATCACGCTATGTTTGTTTCTTCGTTTTTTTATGTAGTAGGGAATGAAGCCGCGAGGCATAGCTAGTCATTAATATTAATCAATTGTACTCACTACAGTGTCCGATATTGCTGCCACTACATTATCGACATAGTCGCGGGCACAAGCTCGTCTATATTCTTGAACAATCAGAGGCTTACGTAAAGACTAATCGACAGTGAAGCGTGTCGAACGAATTGCAAAGTAGATCTTAGGACGGATCTTGAGTACCGTGAAACATGAGCAGCGAAGAGATAGCGAAACCGATAGACGATAGCGCTGGATTATAATAATCTTTTGTTAGATCTAGATCTAGGTCTAGGCATATTGTGAAGCTTGACCCGAAACTTGGCTTTATTTATTAGTTACGATTTTAATATTTTTTAAATTAAAGTAGCAAGCGTACGTGCAGTCCACCTGATGGCAAGTGGTCATTGACTGCCGACAATGGACATTTATAAAAAACTTAAGAAGAGGGATTCTACCTTTATGAAGTCAATCACAGTTGCGTTGCTATTTTAGAGGTCGAAGATGGTCTTCTCCTGTGACAGTGTGCTGCCGTCTATTTGTTACCACAATCCGCTCACATTCATTTGAGACGACCATCATAGTTGGGAGTAGCACCGCGGTTGACTGACTTCAGATAGAACCCCTGTTCTGTATATTTACGCTTTCTATACTCATAGCCCCACATTAGGATTTTCTCCTGTGTCTTAGGTACCATAGACACACAAAGACGAATACACAAACAGCCAGAGTCTGAGCAGAATCTAAACAGATCACTCAGATGTCTGTCTGGCCGGGGATGGAACTCGGAACCCAATGGGTGTCAGACCGGTATGGTGACCGCTCGGCCACGCGGTTCGTCGTCGAATGAAGTTGCTTACGTTTGTTCGTGGGCGGCAGTCGTCGTGGGCGTTATATTACAAAACAATCCTTTATGGTACACTAATATAATGCTCCAAATTAACAATAAGTACTAGTTATTAATGGAAAGGGAAACTGTATTGCTTTCAGTATATTGGAATTGTCAACTTCACTGTACCAAAATATCCGTTTATCCGTGTTTCACAAATACAATAAAATAAAATAAAAATATCTATTTTTTCGCTACGCATCGAAAACAACGGGGATACGGAACTAAGTTGGAATGCCTCGTATAAGTGTCGTACCAAACCAGAAAACAGTCGCTTACACAGTTATTATAAAGCAGAATCACTTAAACATCGCTCATAGATCTGTAATCTACTCCCATACGTAAACATACGTATAATGATCACAGCGAAGCGTCTGTCCGTCTGTCCTGCGGCTAGAACGGTAGCAACGGAACACGCGATCCTAATTAACCGTTGATGTTCACTGTGAGATTTACTACATCCGCCCTCTGACTCCTGTTCAATTGTAAATACGTTTCTTTTGAGTACTGTATAGAGATTGTTAAATTTATGCTAAATTAAATCAGGTCGTACTGTACAACTTGCTTATAATATGGTGGTTACATTCATTATATTATTTTTAGATTAAAGTAGCAAACGAGCGTACAAAGTACTTGATGGTCAGTAGCCACGGCCGCCCATGGACATCTGTAGTTAGATAGTAATATATTTTTCCCTGAGGTTGAGAACAAAGGAGGAATGCTTTAGATAAGTATGTCCTTACATTTACAGCAGCGCTACCTGATATTATTCGACAGAAATACGCAGGCGGTAACCTTCGAAGCCAGACCATAATGCATCCTTCAAAGTTATTAATAAGTTTATATAAATGTACCAGCTACTAATAAAAAGGACATGACCACATTGTACCTATTTGTAGATGTGAGTGTACCATTAAATAGTGTAATGATAAGTAATTAATTTAAAATATATGCATTAATTATTTACCGAATATTTTACCATATGTCTATAAAAGTAATTTCTTTTTACGGTTCATTGAGACCCTTGATTTTCGATAATTGTTTGATTTATCATACAATCAAATTTAAATAAATAGTCACATACAATTGTATTAAAATCTAGTGATTAACTAATTTAATACTAATATTTAAAAATGTACTTAATAACAATGTAGAAACGCATGCAAATAAAGAGATATAAGATGAAAACAGATAGATTACTTGTATTAAAATTAGTCAATCATCTTACCTCAAGACTGAACGGTAGCTACGCAACATGCGACGCTAATTAAACACCAGACTGGTATTTATTGTATCCGGTTCGATTCCACGGTAATAGAGTATGCAGGTTTTATGCGGCAGATAATGGAATAGTGGATGATGGAGCCTTCTATGGAAGATCGACTGATTACAGTTTGATTGGGTTTGAATGGAAATTGAATGCGGAAACTGCAGTTATAATTATGTGGGATTTTGGCTTTTGCGTTTGATGATGTTAGCTCTATCCGACTTTTAGGTTCAGTACCATTAGTACGAGTTTGTCTTGTTTTTTTTCCAAACAAGATTGAGTCTTGTTTCTGATAAAAATGCCCTCTGTAAATTTTAGTTCCGAAACAAGCCGCTAGGGGCGCTGCGCGTAGATGTATGGTCAGAAACAAGACTCAATCTTGTCTGGAAAAACAAGACAAACTCGTACTAATGTTACAGTTTTTGATTTTTGAGTTATGAGAGCCATAGGAACAATCGGTGAGGTTCGAGTTGAACTTGCACTCGGAAGGATACGTACCACCGTTTTTTGAGTATTTGATATTGTATTAGCTTCAAAAGTACATTGTGAAAATTTTAAGTGTTTACCTATTACTAGTTCAAAAGATAAATTAAATAAGGCTAAAACCGATTTCTTTTGTCTCTTTAGTCAACGTTCTTATATAGAGTTCTATGAGAACGCAAATTTGACGTAAGACATACTTACAAAACTCTTAGTGGAAAGTGCAAACTTTTTCCTGCACCGGGAGTCAAACCTGTTACCCCTAATCTAGGTACGAAAAAAGTGGCAACTCAATCATCGTTTCCCACATAAACCTACAGGGCTACCAATAATCTTTCACAAAGCTATTAAATCTTCCCGCATGGAATAAACAAATACCAAGTTATATCGGTTAAATTGGCTATTCCATTCAGCTGAGCATTCCTTCTATATTGTGGGTAGTTCTCAATAACTTATTGTGGTTGCTAAAGTTAGAACCAGCTTAGATTTATTAGGTGGTCATAACCACGCACGCAGCGTCCAATTGAACAAAACAACCGGATATTTTTCATATATAAATTTAATGTACATTTTCGAACAATAAATCTCTAGTAGAGTCTACAGTAGCGAAGGTCTCACGCGAGCTAATTAATATGGAGTATGCTTCGATTTATTGGCGATTGACTCGGAGTTACGCGTTGTTCGGTGGTGTGACACACGGCTCTGTTGTTTAGAGGATCCAACTTTTAGCTTTAATGTCTGCTAGCATTGTTCACTTGTATGGGCTGGTTACAAGATCATTCCCTCGTAAAACGAATATCAAACTTCATAGCATGATATTCCCCTAATTTAGGTAGCTGATAGTTATTACATCAATTTACAAATAATATATTTATAGACGTAGATTTGAATGTAATAATAAAGTGTGATAAAGATATTTTATTACTTTGTGGTGTGTGAAATTGGTAGCAAGCAAATAAAAGAACATTGAAATACATAGGTGGAAGCAATACTAACTGTTTAGCTTCTCTCGTCAACGCATTATTTTCCCACTGCTGGGCTCAGAGTGAGAGAGTTTTAGGCCATAGCCCACCGCGCTGGCCAAGTGCGAATTGGTAGACTTCACACACCTTTGAGAACTCTTTTTTTTATGAGAACTCTTAGAT
>DWNE01009115.1:0-11106 GCA_018249875.1 Cecropterus toxeus | reverse complement strand
CACCGTAAAGCAGTGACATTTAAATTCTAATACGCACATAATTTTAGAAAAATCAGTGGTGCCTGGGACTCGAACCCCGGATCCTCGATTGAGGGGCCGAGTTTCAACCATTAGGCTATCACTGCTCATATATTTTCTATACCTCATAATGAAAGTAGCAATATTCACAATACTACATTACTCTCACAAGGCTATATAAACCTAAAACCCGTTGTAATTTGACAGGCGGTAAACTTTTCAAAACTTTAGCTAATTAGCTTTGTGTTTAGTGCCTTGTAGTTTTAATTACATCAGCGGTTGTTCGCTTAATAGATACCCTTTGTAACGTTACCACGCCGTTTGTAATGTTACAAATGTGGTTATACGGATGATTGTATTTGCGAGTTGCGAGAAGAACCGAAGCAAAAACAAAGTAAGAAGCAAGGCCGAAACAAAGTATCTACAATTATAATCGTTGTTCGTAAAGACAGTAATCACTAATCAGATGGAAAATGCCTACGTATACTAAGAATAAAAACTACAAGAAAACAGTAGCATCTAATCCACACTCGGAGCGGGTAAAAATACTGTAAAAATATATATTTTCTTTACGTAACTTCAATGCAACCTCCACGTATGCAGGCCACAGAGCTATGAAGCTCCAAAAGAGCTTTTACGAAAAGGTTAACTTTGTGTAATATTTTTTCATCTATTTGTCGGTCTCTCGTTGGCTGTACGCTTTTATCCGGTTTCTAGCAACTTTTCTCCATATGACATTCTATTATGCCTTATTCAAGCGAACTGTAAGTTTTATTCCTACTTATGTAATTACGTATTATACTTGTTTTTTCCTTATATTAACTTACGTTTTCAACACAGTAAGCGTACTAGAAGTACCAATTCAACTTTTACGTATTCTTTAGTTAAGATAAGGATCAAGGTACTGTGAATCAGTTGCTGCAGTGGCAAAGTGTGGCTGCCGGCTCAGATTCATATGAGGCGACCAGTTAGTGTTAGTTCTCGGGAGTAGCAACGTATCTGTGATTGACTTTACATATACTGCAGTACATGTACTGCAGTACACTTACCATCAATGGACTTCGTTACTACTTTAAACTTTTATTAAAAAAAAAAAAAACTAACGAATATTGACAGACAGGATTAGTTGTCAGAATAAAATAAATATAAGGAATGCAAACTTGTTAAACAAAGGCTGATTAAACACTAAAAAAACTAAATAAGCACTAAAACTATTAATAAATAAAAATATCCGTATTAATTATTATTATTGTCACGCACTGAAAATATTATGATATGTGTCTGGTGCAGACATACTAATCTTAAAAATACAAATACCGTAGTTACCCTCATTTCAGTAGTTGCGAAATGCTATAAATTTTATAGTAGGTACAGCCGGCGGGATATTAAAATGTGTCGAGGAAAGTAGATCAAGTTTATGCCTCGCAACCTAGGTCTTGTTTTGACACAGACCTCTGACATTATTGAACTAGAACGCAACCTTGGAACCGTTTTCGTAATATCTACTATACGAAAAGAACTCCTATCGCTGCCAGAATTGTATTTATACTGGGGTCAAAGGAAAGTGGTTACTCGTGTGGCTTGGCATGGTTCTGTGTAAGAATGACGCAATCCTACAGCCCCTTGGCCCATCAATATCACATTAAAGGAATGTGGTTGAAGAGACAACGCAGTAAAGACTACAGTTGTGTGAATAGTAAGCTTGTTCGAAGGGGATATTTGTAGACTCGAAGGCGCCGCATCGGCGACTGCCAGCCGGCGACGCTGGAGATGAAGTCATTTGGTACAAAGGACTTAATGGAATTAGTACAGTCCGCACTCACAAGGGGAATGGAAGATTAGCTTAACATAATTATAAATAAAATAATTTTGTGTCATATTAGGCTGAAGACTGGCAACCAGAAGTCCTGATGTTGATATAATGCTATGTACCATATTTAATATATTCTAATTCTCTTATCTAGGAAGTGAGGAATGGTGAATGATCATCGTGAAGAAGAGACTAACAATACGGAGAAATACTTATATTTGACACGGAAAGCAGTGATCAGCAGAGGTACCATGTTTATTTTCTTCTATTTCTTTTAAACATTTATTTACAATCTCATCTTAGTTTTTGTTAAAACCCCTTTAAAGTAATGTTAATAAATATTTTTATATTATAGTTAAAAACACCATGAATAAGTATACTATCGTTTACTGAAATCGTTTTGGATATGTCTAAAGAAGGATATTTTAAAACTACACGGGTTATTTGAGAATTACGAAAATAGTTTCATTGATAAATTCATTGAATTACTTTTTACAAGCCCTACGAAAAAACTGTTTCTCCCGAGATTGACAT
The DNA here is from genome assembly GCA_018249875.1 of Cecropterus toxeus. NCBI lineage: Eukaryota > Metazoa > Arthropoda > Insecta > Lepidoptera > Hesperiidae > Cecropterus > Cecropterus toxeus. The sequence continues at coordinate 8,744 of DWNE01009115.1, read as the reverse complement.
ACGAGCGTAATGTAATATTCTTGGGTCCCAACTGTGCAACCGCCCTTTGATCCCAGATCCCTTAAACAACATATAGGTTGTATATTAAGTACATCAATTTGAGGGTTTTAGGATTTAAAACATGAATGAAGCACAGGGCTGAACATGAAATTTAACAAATTAGTAGTGATAGTAAAGTGCTATAAATAACAGGTTAAAAATCCAGTGATTCAGGTTTGAATGCCGAGGATAGATGTTTTTTGAATCATCATATTACTAATTAATGATCATCACTTTCATTGTGACGCCTAAGCACGACCATGCCTAGGTCTTCTCCATAATTCTCTTAAAGCTCAAAGTTTACTAAACCACAAATGAATTGTGACTTAGAAAACTAGCTTAATGAATAGTTTAAGCTAGTAGTAATTATCCTACTTATCTATTTACCTTAAAATATCTTATACCTTTAGAAAAACATGAAAATTAAATAAAACTAGGTCATATTTAAACAATCTCCTTATTTCCTTTCTATCTTAAAATGTTTAAGCACACAGTTAAATTGGTAAAATTTCCTCCTTAACTTTCCAAACGAAATTCGTTGTCAATCGAATTTAATTATTTGAGGCCTGCCCTACGCTTCAGAAATACCTGCGCTTGGGAGTTGTTATGAAATTTTGGGGAATTCACCCACGCATTCTCGGCTTCTACACCCACGTTAACATAGAATATTTATGAAAAAAATATATTTAAAAAAATATAAACAAGTGTAGGTTATTTTGATAACGTGTATCTTTTGTTTTCTTGTCTCAATCAATCAATCAAATAAATAAACTGTAATCGTCTCCACAATAGGGGTTCTACCTGCAGTAAAGTATACATGGGTTGCTTCTCCCAGAGACTAAAATAGCCGTCTTATAGAAAGTGAATGGGTAACCACATCATCGAATCGCCAAAACAGCTTCACGTTGGAAGTAGGTGTGGCGATACCTCCCCTGTCGAAGTATACTAGTTGTATCATCTAGCAAAAAATCTTTCATCCAACTTTAATATTTTCAGAAAATCATGTCTTAGTAACATGATCATTCCCCGATATTAAACTATAGGGTTCTACCACATTAGACTATATTTCATGTATTGATAATGACAGTACATAAGCAAAATAGCAATCAAGACGAAATTATACGCGGACAACACGTTCACTGGCGGAGATATCCCATTTCACTGTCAAAGTTCATTCATAAATGTTCACAAATGAATATCGAATACGATTGTCTGATAGACTGTTCTATTTAAACGGGACCATATTAAATCCTTCAGGAGCAAGTCTGATGTAATTGAAGTTTAATTAAAACCAGCGCTCTAACAGCGCTGATGCTATCAGTGTAATTATGCGTTGTTGACTGAAGCATTGTGGTCCTGCCGTAATAGCTCTCATGTAATTGCAAAATATGTTTAAATTACAATATGTTTATTGGAAAATGGAACTTTAATGTTGTTCTGTGCAATAGAATTTGTGAATAGTGACCCAACTCTCGTAATGATTATTAGTTGTTACTAGAATAGCCTTTTGTTTTGTTTAGTCAAATGCAAAACAAGATACTGGATCTAGTATTTTCCACCTAAAAAATGTATATAGTGCCTATACAACTTAAGTACATATGAATTAAGTTATTTACAAATTGCAAGGAAATATAAACCCGCTGAGTTTCTTGGCGGATCTTCTCAGTGAAGGTTGACATGCCATTCTGTTGTAGAGTGAGAAAAATGTTGTAATATTGCAACCGTTTCATTTCTAAAGTTACACTTACATGAAGATGACGCTTCATTGAAATTTCGACAGAAATTTAAAAAAAGTAATACAGTTGTAGTCAAAGCCGTAAATGAAGCTGTAGGCCTTATTCTATAACTGGTATATGACCAATGAGAGCTACAAAGCTAGTTGTCAAAAAAAAAGTTGGGCGTCTCATCAAAATGAAGCTGCTCTCGAAAATTTGCTTGATAGTAATATGTGTTAAAAATGGACGGCGAATCCCAGACTGTTGCGTTTATAAACATAAATTACGTATTAGGATTGGCAACAGCCACGTTTGACTAAAGTTGAGATTATTATCAGTAAAATATGAATAATATACTCAAATCTAAACAACATGGAAAGTAGTATGAAATATCAGAACACAGGACACAATACCTGTAGGCATTGCACATAGTATACTCTCTGATATCTATGCCCGTCAACAAATACGAATAATAACGTAATCGGATAATAGTAAATTATTATATGAAGATCGTCAACAGTAAAAGGAAAAGTATTGGAATTAAGGAAAATTACGCGAGCAAAACAGCCTTGAACGGACTAATAGAATGTTGGATCTGGTTCGTATTTATTTTTGACACACAAATACGTGATTGATGTAGATATCAGAATATTAATTCAATAAAATTGATATATCGGTCTGTGTATTAAAAAAAAAAGTTTATTGATTTTTAAGTTAAATTAGTTTGTAGAAAAACGTTTTCACTTTGAACAGCGTAACAGCTTTCACTGCAAAGGTGCACATTTTACAATTTGCAACCAAAGTATAAGCTGCATTTTTTGTATAAAAAATAACTGATTTGTATTTGAACCTTAATCCTTAAAATAATGAACCAAAATTCAATTAGAATAAAGTAGTGTAGTTAAATAAATAAATAATGTTTCTACACTCGCAGCCTCGCACTACGATTTTCGCCTGTGTCGAGAGTGCCTTCGACACAGACGAATGCACAAACAAAAAACACAAAACTCACAAATCAAAATTAATTATTAAGATGTATGCCTGGCCGGGGATTAAACCCAGAACCCAATGCCGGTCGTCAAGAAACAGTTTATTTGTATATCTTATGTTACAAATTAGATAATATGTTATATTCATTTATGTTTAAAAAAATATGCACTCGTTAATACGTCTGCAAATTAAATTTGAATATTATATTCAAATAACTAATCCCGTTATTCTCTATTACTACCCTTTTACCCTTCAAACTCACAAACAGCTATTTTCAGGACTATTTACCCAACTAATATAATATCAGGTGTCCCTTTTGCATCGGACACGGGTATATAGTTTTACACACCGCTATTTTCGCAGGCATACAAAGCACATTCTTTATGATATCGTTAGCCCAACATAGAGTTTTAAGCCATAGTCCACCGCTCTGGCCAAGCGCGAATTGGAACTCGATACAACAAATTTTTACGTTTTTGTCCAACATTGCACATAACATTGCAAGTTATGGTTGACAAAAAAACCTAAACGTGCAATATGCAGCAATGTATGGCACAAAACGCCAACATCATCGATTCATGGAAACATAGTACCTAACAAGGTACTGTTTGTTACATATGAGTAGTATCACCCTCGTTACCTCACATATACGGTAGTTTTCCCATTTTCCTCACTGCTACCGTAACGTACGGGATGTTACAAATCAACCAGTTTCGTATCGGGATTGGATTCCGGAGAGGTCGTTATAGTCCGCAATTCGTACATGCTATCAATTTGAGTAATAAATTGGCTTAAACCCACAAGAACTTGTATGCTACAGTAAAATATTTGAACATTATACTCGTAAGTGCAACCTTCGTGATGACTTATACTCATGTAATGCTCGAAATAGCTGTCTTCATACGTTATTGGCGTTAGTGAATAAAAGTTAACATTAATCGCATAATTTTAAAATGTTATTTAACATATTTTGGATCGCGGCTGACTTATATAAGGTGACCATCTTAGTCTTCAGAAGTTGCAACGCTTTTGTGATTGGCTTCAGGAAGAACCTCTTTCATCTGTGGTGTTAGATGTAGATGTCAATGGGCGACATTAGACAGTAGAATGCATGCTGCTTCGATTTTTTGAAAAAAAGTAAAATTTAATACTTATGGGCTAAGCTATAGCTTTGTTACGGAAGGCAGAGGGTTCCAAGAGCGAAAATGCCGATTAGTCTTATTTTTTTTTATTTCTCTTTTAGTTACTAATAAATCACAAAATAGGAAAATTTAAAAAATAAAACACTATCTTAGTTCAAAATCTCACTCTCATCATTAGTACTATTTCCGAGAAACTGCAATGAGCTGTAAGTAGGATCTTATACTTATAAGTACTATCTTCACACCTATGACATAGAAAATTATCATATTCAAATACGACGAGCTACATTCTTAGCCCATATGAGATGCGTCAAACAAGCACGCAATCGCAATTAAATGCTATAGTGAATGACTTATGTATTGTAAAGTGGTAAGTGTGGTGCCTTATCTTAGAGTAGGCTTTTATCTGTTACGTAATAGAAGTAACAAATGCGTATGATATCCATCTTAATATAAAATATCTATAACTTAGCAATTGCCTCCATTATAAGCTGTATGACAAAGAACGTTCTTTAATATACCTATATTTGAAGCTTCAACAATCGTTAACTTCCCCTTTATTTTGAGAAAACGGTAAGATAATGGGGCTATAAAGCAGTAATTTCTTTCTTAATCACGTTCTTGCAGTGTGTGTTCCATCTTTGCGATGTTTTTTAGTCGCTGTGTAAAACATAGACTCTTTTAAAAGTATTAAGATTATATAGGGTAACTAGACTCTTTTAAAAGTATTAAGATTATATAGGGTAACTAGACTCTTTTAAAAGTATTAAGATTATATAGGGTAAAAAAGTGTGTTCACGTATTAAACTTATTTTATTACTAGAGTACTTGTTCCTTTTTGACAAGTTAGTTAGTTTTTAAGTCCAAAGGTTTTATATGCATTTATGTCTAGTTTGGGTACGATTTCGATTCAAAAAACTTACACTGCGTTCACAGCTTCCACATAAAACGTTAAAAGTCGTAAACCTTTAGTTATAGGGTGACTGGCGCCATCAAGTCACGATAAAAATAAAGATTTTACGGTTTATTTGCACCTCATTAAATATTGGCGAGGTTTGACGTATTATTTCATAAACGAATCCACTTTTTTTATAACCGACTTCCAAAAAGGAGGAGGTTCTTAATTCGTCTGTATTTTTACATGTCCGTATTATTTTTCACTTACTATTTATTTAATTTATTTATTTAATCATAAGAATATAATCTTTTAATTTAGACTAAATTGATGATAATTGAAACTAAATTAGAAAATAATACATGCAAATTGTGTTTACTGATTATAAAACATTTTTTTTATTGATAATACAGTGAATTTATTTAAATACATCCGAATCTCACTTTATCAAAATTTGTTGATCTTATACAAACCACAAGTAACTCACAGTCACCTCAAATCTTAGCTACCTGCTTTTATGCTTTCACTTATACTTACATTTTGGTTTATGAAGATCATCAATATATCTAATTCGGGAAGAAAGATAGGTTTGGTCATTAATAGCACCGTCGATACCTCGGCGCTTACACTCGTAGTTATAAAAAGTTATGCAAATGCATCCATTAGACCGGGCAGATCGATTAGGGGCGGTGAATGGACGGAGAGATCAGAGGGTTTTTATTCTCCAAAGCCTTTGCAGACTAGTTTGCATAGTGAATTGAGCTTTTTCATATAATAGACGTAGAAAAGAGCTTTTAGTTGATCTGATATCAAGTCGTCATTTTCGTGTATCTAGAAAAAAACCCGCTTAAATAAGATAAGAGTAGTTCTTTAAGAGGCTCTATTGCGTAAAACCATGTAGTAAGAAACGAGTATAAAGTCCACTTGATATTAATTTGTCATAAACATAACTGTGAACATTTTCAATACATGATTTAACATTAATATTATCGCAGAATACATTTTAATATGGTACAGGTAATCACGATATGAGGTTATTGAATGTATTTTTGCAGGAATGCAACGCAGTTACATGGATCATGGTCACGGCGAAACTGTAGTGGCGGGGAAAATCATTAACAAGCACTAGTGATAGATTAACCTATCTACCCTACAGATTGTTTATTTTTCTATTTTTTATATTTTTTCTCAAGACACACAACACTAACTGTATCCTTATATATAAACTTTGCATTATTTATGGTTTATATATATTTTAATAACCTCTAAACTAGATTGGATTTTTACTTGCAGTCAATCAAACGTCATACTCCGTAAAACTATTATTTATGACTCTTACCTCGAACAATAGAAGGTTTAACGACCTTTAAGATACGGTCTTAAATGTTGTAAAACCTATTGTTCGACGTTACGATTACGTTAGATTTTTCCCTTGTAAAGGTAATTATTGCTTAAAGTCCCTAGAATCAAAATGTACGAGCCTATTAAACCGTCAATCTACATACCCTCAGATTAGCAAGCTCGTTAACTAAAAGACCCATAAAACTAATTCTATACACAAGCAGTGTCCCTTGTCCCCATTAGCAAGGGTCATTAGCCGCAAGCTGAATGGTACAAATTGATTAATTCCTCCCTGGATTAACCAGTGAACAAGAAACGCTGCGGTCGGAGTTTTTCATGCGAATATCATGAATACACACGTAATTAAAACGGTTCAAGGTATGACTAATTAAATATCAGGTTTGCGGGTGATTTAGTTTCGTCCCATAATTTTTTATATATACTTTTATAAGTATTATTTGATGGTACTTATAAGCGTATAAAATAAAATTCCTTAAACTATCTAACAATTCAAACATTGATCGAACAAACATAAAGTACATGTAGGCAGATTTTCATCCAGCCTTGTAATCTAAATTTAGTATTCAACCTTAAAGATTTCAAGTAATTTCTATACATATTTTATACGGATATTTATTTGTACTTAATATTGCGACTTCAAAGTTTAATTATCGCCAAGAAGTCTAAGTTCATTATGTTTTTAAAAAAGGCACTTACGAATATAAATTTAGCCTTAACCAGGGTTGGGTAATGTAACCTTAATAATAAATGAGTAAAATAAAATAGAGGTACGTGTTTTAAAAATATTTAGTATTTTTCTTAGTTCTTCAGTATTTTTTGTTGGTTAGGCTGATCTAGATAAAAGCGAAAATATAATTTCTTTGGACCGAAATACCAGAATTATAAAATTGGTTTAGGTTATTAGCCCAAACTGTAGACTTCGTTCGCAAATACTCGAGAACTAAATTAGAAGGGCTTTTTGAACGATCAATATTAAGTAAATATACGCCTTTATCAAATTGGGTAGGCTATTACACACAGTGGGTCATTCTAATGACTTTTTGATGGTGTTTCCAATTTGAAAGATTTACAACTTACGCTGGGACCCTGAACATTTTCTCCGAAAGTTCGTGACCTAATTGACGGCTGTTATTTATTGCATTGGTGATAAATTCTGACGAAATCGTCTTTGTTTTTGAACAAACTATAACCAATATATTGATTATTCCTTGTCGGTAGAATTTGAGTCGTAGTTCTGTATCAAATCGCGGTTTTATTATGCAACATCAATCCGATGTAAATAACAAGTATCCATACAGAGAAACAAAATACAGTAAATAAATTAAGTTAAATAAAGTGAACCAATTCAATAAAAAGTACCGACGTAGAAAAATTGAAGGTAAAGAAGGACCAAATCAAGTTCGATATTTAAAATGATAAAATTCCAGGTCTAATAACCAAAGTACCAGTAAAAAAAAACTAATATATAAATTTTGAAATATTTATCAATGAACAAAGTTTTAGTTGTCGAGACTACCGGTACGTAAAATTCTACCTCGTTTGAACGCGGTTAAAAATACTTTTCGAAAAAAACATTTTGTGCAAAGTATTTTACTTTTAAAATCAAGGTAAGTTTTTAATGGCCGGCAAACAGGCTCTCGTGGAAGAAAGCTTTGGTGTGACGATCTATCATGTTCTTATTGTCGCTCGGTTTGTGGGTTACACGTGTTTTCAGTTTTTATTGTTTGGTACTAAAATTATGAAATGCAAAATCTTACACCTTTCTGTGTTCTTTTCTTTGAGGACTACTTATATACAGTGTCTGCCCATATAATGAAACCCGTTCTGATGATTGTATGTCTAAGCGCAAGCTTATTCTTAGTATACGATTGATCTGAAATTTGAACTACACCTTCAATTCTGATGTAAATTATAAATAAATAATCAATATTTCTGTTAATTTAAAATGGCCGCCGCAACAAAAAGTGGGATCATATATTTTTATACCCCTATATAGATATCAAATGAAAGGGCTTGATTTCTAAAATACAATATGCCTCCTGTCCTCCTCCATGATTATTTCCTACTACTTTACTAATTGGAACTCGAAGGCCAGACGCCGGAAATCCACTAACTCGATAGTGGACAACTCTGGTTAAATGTCCATAGCCTCTTTTAATTTATCTTAAAAAGCATGAAAGCGTGGACAAAAAATATTCATCAGAACACCCACCAATCTTACTCCCGATTGGCAATATGAGGCAGGTACCTTGTAGTGGTACTTGCTTTATTTTGTAATAAAATTACCATGTATAGAAGTAACGTGTGCTATTTCATTTTTTATTTTAAGTTTTTTACATTTAGAAGTTAGCAAAATCCGAATATTCGCCTAGAATTTCGTATCAAATTCCCCGCAATGAATATTATAGAAAACTTTAATACTCTTTACATTTTTCAATTCATTCACAATCATCGTTCCATATTTTAATAAACGTAACGCAGCATGAATATTAAATGACTTCACTATGGGAACAGACAAGGCAATACGCGACAGATGACAGGCGGCTCGTTGAGACACAAGCAGTTACTGCGGTTTCGGAAAGTCCGAACGCAGGCGGAACA
>DWNE01009114.1:0-11107 GCA_018249875.1 Cecropterus toxeus | reverse complement strand
TCTCAGGTCAATCGAAATGAATTAAAAGTTAGAAGAAATGTGTTTGTGGCTGATTATGATTAGATTTAAAAATAAATAAAAGAAATGATGTTAGGCCATGAGAACCAAGGTTTATTTAATTTTAATGTATTTAAAGGAGCAACTCTTAACGAGCAATATGTATATATATCTAATATATATACAATTGCCTTTTATGGCAACGCTGGGTAATAAAGTAAAAAACTCTTTCTACTCGATATTAGATGGAGCTTTCTAATGCTAGAATTTAATCCTTTCATAAATACTTCTATTTTGACTTTCTGCGATCCAAGTATTTTTTTAGGTATTATATTATCCAGGTTATTTATAATAAATCAAATTAAAAAAAACACTCTACCAAAAATAAAAAACTGACCGAATCTCGGTCAACCAGGTACTGTTTATCTTATTATTTGCTTATAGTACTAAAGAGAAAGTGCGTTATAATAAAAAAATAATTTACCTCGCGTTTCTGTATACCCCACTCTTCCCTACATTATAAATAGCTGTTTACGAATTTACATTTTTTTGTAATCGTCGCGCTTACGAATACAATGGGGGTGGAAAGGTTATTTTTGAGGGCCATTCGTTACCTAATCAAGATTTAAATTTGCGGGCCTATTAATATGGAGGTAATTATTAGTTAAGTTAATTGTTCTTATTTAAATTAATTAGTGTCAGAAATTAAAATTAAAATCTATATTCAAAAATTTTTTACATTGATGACGCTTTTCATTACCCGTTCCATCCCCGGCCAGATATACCTATATGTATATAGGACGTTATTTTTTTATTTATTCTCGTTACTTACATCTAAATGATTAATTAAAAAAAAATCAACAAGCAATTTTTTCAGATGCAATTACAGGCAATTTCATTAATAAGGGGTTATGAGCACCTAATATAGTGAGTGTATGAATCAAAATTGATATTTTTCTTTAGATTTATTTATTTATTTGTACATGTTACTAAACAAACATTACATATTACTATCCAACTTGTTTGTGTAGCTTTTCAATGTACTCTCCTGTCGCTTTGCGAAATACAGCAGGAGTTGACAAAAATATGTCGACATTTGGATCAAAAATTAGCACACCGTTGGGCAAAGTAAGTGCTCGAAATATAGGAGACTCGCCAGGCAGAGCGAGTTACACGACGGTAGGTAAAATAAGGTATGTCGCCGCGCCCGAATATATATTTATAAGGAAACTTCAGAGAATTCAATTCTAGAACTCATGGGTTATGTAAAGTTCCTCTAATCTAATAAAATGGAAGAAATATTCCACTAACGCCATATTTCGTCGATATTCCAGCGTATTATTTCCTAGCATCCCAAGTACAAAGAGACTATGATATATATTCGGATATCCGTCGAAATAACCATATTGTCGATAATAAAGCCATCTAGTAAATTTGTTTTGAAGCTTTTCCAACATAAGCTTATATTTTTTCCAACATAAGGCTTCATGTGGGATCCAGATAACTAAGTTGCTGCATTAATAAATATAAAAACGCCAAAGCACCGAGGTCCGATCCGTGGCTTACACCCGAGAAAAAATATTATCGTCAGTGTTCAAGTATCAAGACGGGTCAAGCAACTTGCGCAGTTGCCATAAGTAGGCGTATTATTGAGCCAGCTCCGAGCTTCCATGGGCCCATGGAAGTGGCTGTCAATCGCACTTGAATAATGACGCGTGCGGTGGCGACATTTTGTTATTTATTTATTTTATTTTATACCGACTCCCCCGCGAATGGAGACAATGGCCAGATGTTGAATTTTTTCCATATTACAATGTATTTTGTATCGCTTTGTGCCTGTTTCCGTTGGACCGACTGACACCCCCGAGTGAACTGAAACGGAAGATATCAAGAAGTGATGTAGGGTTTAGGCATCAACGGTTGGTGGATAGTGTATAGTTTTTAACCGCCTTCCCAAAGGAAGAGAGGTTATTAAAAGTATTGATAAATTTTATTCGTCTACTGCCGAGAAGATGTATTATTTTGGAACATATGTTGAAAACCAATATGTCCAGGAGCGCCCATACTAAGGAGTTCGAATATATTATATATGTACCAGTATAGGTACCATGGTCTCTATGGTACATAGTACATATAATTTACTCATGAAATGAAGATTAAATTCATTTATTGTCGATATTTAAAAAAATAAAAGAAAAATACAACCGACTTCCATGCCACAAAAAAGTAACAAAATAATTTAAATATATATAGGTTTAGTACATAAACAATATATAGTACATAACTACATAGTTCGAAGTCAGCGTTCAACACACTTCGCTAAATCATGAGCACGAAACTATGTTCTACGAGTATATGAGCGCCGACTTCAGAACTATGTACTATGTACTGTTTATGTACTAAACCTATATATATTTAAATTATTTTTTACTTTTTTGTGGCATGGAAGTCGGTTATATTTTTTTGTTTAATTTTTTTTCACCCTTTGATGTGACCAAAAACATAACAACTAACACACTCTGATTTAACCTTCAGTATGTAAAATTTAACCAAAACCTAACCCTAAGCCATAACACTTTTATAAATTTTATTAAGGTAAAAAAAGATTATGTCTAAATTTATAGGAACTAGGCGCACCCGCTCGCAGGGCGCTACCGCGCCCTGCTTGCTTAGTTTTATATTTTCTTTTATGTTCCATCCTAACCTAATCCATCCTATGTAAAACGCCTGAAAAATCTAATTACATATCTGTAAGTAACAAATGGGCACCTTCTATGATTTAGGCATTTAGAACCCCTACATCATCAGGGTTGGAGTGTTGAAGGTCCAATTTGACGTCTTATATCTTTGCTTAAAAATCTTATGCTATATCCGTAAGCACCATATGGCTAAGATTTATGGTTTAGGCCTGCAGTACCCCTGCATCAACAGGATTGAGGAGTTGAAGGTCAAAATTCTCATCATATATTTTTTCTTGGTAATCTTATTACATATCCGTAAGCACCAAATAGCCAGCTTCTATGGTTTCGACTTTAAGCTCCCCTGCCTCATCAGGGTTGAGAAGTTCAAGGTCAAAACTTCTATCATATATTTTTGCCTAGTAACATATCCGTAAACACCAAATGGCTAACTTACATGGTTTAGGCTAGCAGTACCCCTGCATCATCAGGGTTGAAGAGTAGAAGGTTAAATTTTTCATCATATTTTTTTTGTTCTATATACCCTTCTAATAGACACTCTAAGTACTATGAGAATCAGATTGGTAAGAGGCGAGTTATCTCAAATGTTTAAAAACCAGAAGGAGTGGTGGTGGTTACCACCCCATAACCGAAGTGTTTACCATCGGATCATACTAACGTCCAAGAAAGAAAGTTCCGCAATGAAATTTCCTATCAATGGAAAAAAAATCGGTTTAAAAACACCGGACTTATATGAGATTGTAAGAAATGTTTTTTTTTCCAATTTTCCAGGAAAACTGCTAAAAATTTACCGAATTCCATAAAATTGGACCCTTTGTGAAACTAGACGCATACGGTACCGGTCGAATCGTGACGATCGGTTGCGGCATCGCGGAGTTATGCCCGAACGTACATAAAAAAACATATACACGACTCTTCCTTTGGGAAATCAGTTAAAAACCAATTGGGTGAATCGTGGTCACAGCGAAACTCCAAAGGCTGAAGTTCCGTCGTTATAAATCAAAAGTAAAGTATAAAACCTATAATAAAAAATACTAAATATAAAATCCTATTTTCACTAAGCCTTCACGGGGATACTTTATCTCTTAGGCAGTAACCTAAGTTGCGCTGCTGTGTTTTGATTTGAAAGGTAAGACAGAAAAGCTCTTATGATTAGTACATAGTCAAGAAAAGTAATGCTTCCGTGAACCCTTTTGTCTATTTTCATATCTTTTTCCATGGATATCGTAGAGGGCCACTAAGAACATATTTCGGAGATGGACAGAAGCATCTTCCTGTGTAATATCAACCACTACGGTCACCAACGGCGCGGTAATTGGCAAAACCTCCACTAAGGGAGGCCTGGGAGGCCTATGTCCAGCAGAGGATATAAATAGGCTAGTTTATGGATAGATAAATATGGATGTTATTAACGCTTTCTACACTTACAGACCCACATTGGGATTTTCTCCTGTGTGGGTACCATGGACACAAAAAGACAAATACTCAGACTCAGAATAGAATCTAAACTCACCATTCAGATGTCTGTTTGGCTGGGGATCGAACTCGGAACCCAAAAGCATGTACCTGCCTCACGCAGATAGTCAAATGGATAAACTGCTGCTCGTTTGCCATTCGTAATATTTCAATGTATGGTTGCAAGGATGTCGAATGTAGTATGGTTCGGTAGAGAAGTACCACCACCCCACCTATTTCTAGCGTGAAGCAGTTCTTGCGTTTTGGTGGTAGGGTGTGGATGCCGGCTCAATTGTATGTGATAATTCCATCTTAATTCTCACCAGTAACAACGCATCTGTGATTGACTTCAGATAGAACCCGTGGTTTATTGAAGTTCATTACAGGTGGTGGACGACATGCACGTTCACTCTTCAATCATATAAAATCAGTGCGGATTATTTACTATTGGTATAGAATATATATAGACAGAACTAAGTACTTTTTATGTACTTTCTATAGAGCACAGTATCAAAGGGAAGCCCAGATGGCGGTAGGTTGGCGCGGAGCCAGAACCTTTTCACGTGAAACTTTCACGTCTTACTATCAAACGATTTTATAACAAATATGAAGCCTTACTCTCCTACGTTTAACTGAACTTACCTTAGTGTAGAGACTTTTATTAGTCCCCTAAAGCACCTAGTGATATATAATTAGATAGTTCTATACAATATGCACCAGTGCTCCTACATGTTCGTAGTTATTTTTGAATATATAGGTACTCGTACAACCTATATGTAATACAGTACAATAATACAACCTATGTATAATAATACATAAGTAAAATTAGTTTGTTGCTTGCCAAATAAGCAACAAACGAATTTTACTGTTGTGATCATTTTACCCGATTTTGTCAGAAAGACAACGTTTTCCGAGCATGCAAAAGAAATGGACATGCAAACAGCATGTCCATTTCTTTGGCACGCGCTACAGACCAAAAGTCTTGATGGAATGCAGCAGAATTAGCAGAGTGACATGGGCTATATAATTTTTAAAACTGGCACCTGTAAAACATTTTTATTGTCGTCACAATGGGTATCATATTAAAGCTAGTAAATAGACTATATATAATATAATACTAATGTCACTGTTAACTTATAATTAAAAAAAAAAAACTGAAGGCAAATTATCGTTTTCAAGAAGTTGGTATTTTGTTTTTATTTTTTTAACAAGGTATAATTATGGTTGGACTGCGGACAGTAAGTATGGTTTCAGACTAATATTATCGGGAAAATGTTAGGTACATTTAATATGTTACGGGTACTTAGTTATTTACTGGTAACTGGATTAAAATATTGTCAAAATAAGTTCATAAACCGCATATTGTGAGTACCCGTGACATTTTATATAATGTACCTACTGATAAGATACAGGTAATTCAATATACATGTTTCAATGTACATACAAATACATATATATTTGAAACAGTTGGGTAAATGCAGGTTGTTTTGTAAAAAATTAAAATACTTTAGGTACATAGGTATGAAGTTTTTCATAAACATTACACTTGGCAGGAATACAAAATCAACATTATCTATAAGTTCTAAGGTAGAAGTATTTCTCGTCCTATTTATATGCCAAAAAAAACATAACAAACAGCGTTTTAACCTACGGCCATCAAAAAGAGCGTTCCCATCAATAAGAGGCAAATTTTCTGTGCCCTCAGCGTTGTTAATATGAGCTTAATACATTTTATCAAAACGATTTCCGCTTACGTATTCGCTCAGCATTGCAAACAGAATCATAATAAACCTATAATTAGGGCACTGCGTTAGATTTTTAAGGTCTGTTGGATAAATGTAAAGCATTTTATTTAAAAAAAAAACACACGTTTTCTACACTCATACCATACTCATTGACGACCCGCGTGGCGGAGCAATCACCATGCCGGTCTGACGCACAGTGAGTCCCGGGTTCGATTCCCGGCCAGACAGAAATATGAATGATACGTTTAGATTTCTGTTCAGGGCCTGGGTGTTTGTGTATTCGTGTTTGTACGAGTATGTCCATGGCACCCACGCACAGGAGAAAATCCTAGTGTGGGGCCATGACAAAATCCTAGTGTGGGGCCATGAGTGTAGAAAGCGTGTTGTTTTACAATGTAAAGCATTTTATAGTATGTAAAGCAATGTAAGCTTTATTCGACGTTTTAGTAATTTTCTCATTAGATACAGAAATCATAACTAGGTGCATCAATGAATCCGGTTCATGACTTTTCTTATATATTATGTAAGTTTTAAGTGATATGACTCAGCGAAAGTGGAAAGTAGTTAAATTAATAATTGAATGTTACTATAACTAAAGCAGTCTTCGAATGTCTATCTAATATGTAATAGCAATAATAATATATCGGCATTAAGTCAACCTATTCAAATTCAAGACACGGATTCCAGCCGTCGTTATAATAAAGACACGAAACAAAACTTAAATGTCCATTTCTTCAAACGGTCCATTCATGAAATCCGTTTTTTCATCTACCTCGTGCCACAAAGCGCTTCCCATTATATAAATTTGATACGATATTTTATAGAGAAGCATTGTGAACACGCGCCGAAGCGCCGATATTTTGTTCTTTTTTTGGACCTCACTCATCTCCCCTCGTGGGGAAGGGCGGGGAGGCTGGGGACCGCAGGGGCCGGCCCCTAAAAAGTTATGTATTTTTTCTCCTCTTTTTTCCCATCGACGTGATGAAACGGCGCGATATTGATCCAGTCGCGTCTGTATCTCGGTTATGCTGTACCTATCAGGGCGAGAATGTTTGAATTTTTGTCATTGTTTTTACTGTTTGACAAATATGACGTATTGTGTTATGTATATGTATTTATCTCATGATAATTATTGAGTGATATTATACTATTAGGTTCTTATATTTATGTGTATAAGATTATTTAACTTACATTTTTTTTACATTTTTACATACACAGTACAGTACACATACAGTCACATACTATTTTGCAATTAATATAACCGTAACAATGGTAAATATTAGTTCAAAGTGTTATTCATCGCTAGTAGGATTCCATGTATATTTTTGAATTTTTTCAAGCACAGATGTGTCCTAGATATTAAATTTCACAAATATTGCTGATCTAAAATTAGCACAAACCAGTTTTCAATATGTAATTGCCAACTGGGCATACAATTTGAGTATTATTTATAACATTTATTAATATCTACCTTGGATTTTGTTTGTTACGGATTTCCTTTTTGTAATAATTTGCATTAAGTTGTCGTATCTGAGCTCGTTTTGGATGATTAGTTGTACTGCCTTTGCCATGTGGTAGAACCGGTGTAGTTCGACCGAGGCGGTACTACCGTCACACTTATGTCTAACGTGAAGCAGTTTTTGTGTTTCGTTGGGAGGGTGTGGTTGGAGGCTTCTATACGAGGCGACCATCTCAGTCCTCGGGAGTAGCAACGCATCTGTGATCAACTTCAGATAGAACCCCTATTCTATAAGAAGTTGGTTCCATATGACGACGGCTGGCTGCAACCACTTATCATCAGGAGGCCTACATGCTTGTTTGCTTCAATCGAATAAAAAAAAAACTTCAGTTCCCACTTTAAATGCCTGATGCATCGGGTACTGCGGGCAGTCGGGGTCTTGGGTAGATTGTTGCATAATCTTGGCTGACTAGGGACGTAGTGTCATTTCTAAGCGGGCACCGTATGATCATTGGCTCTGTAGATTGCCCCGAAGCTAACGCCCTCAATTGCCATAACATCGTTGTCCTGCAGCGAGTCCAGCGAATTATGGCGAACTTGATTATAAGAGGCTTGTTCACGATTTCATGTGAGGCAGCCAGCATAGTATGGTATTGTTAGTTGCCCTGGGATATGGAAGCGAGAATCCTTGCGTCTCACAAAAGTGACTAGCGGTGACAAGGACGGGGGGAGGCGTCAAATAGTCAGGATATTCTATCGTCAACCCATTATTGTCCCACTGCTAGGCACGGGTCTTCCCTCAGAATGAGAGAGTTTTAAGCCATAGTCCACCGCGCTGGCCAAGTGCGAATTGGTAGGCTTCACACGCCTTTGAGAACACTTTTTTTAGAGAAATCTGAAGTGTGCAGGTTTCCTCACCGTAAAGCAGCGATGATATAATATCTAATACGCACATTATTTTAGAAAAAAATGTGGTGCGTGCCTGAGATTCGAATCTCGGATCCTCGATTGAAAGGCAGAGTTTCAACCATTAACCGATCACTTCTCAGGATATTCCTGTAACGTAATTTATGGATGGCCCCTAATCAGACCTTGTTTTTCACTTGTTTTTTGGGGTCACGCTAATTCTCGAAAGTTGTAAGTTCATAACTTTTTTGTACCCCTTACCTGTATTTTGAGGAAAAATAAAAGTAAATGAAACGTGGATTTTTCTTCACTTCTTTCAAATTATTATTTTATGGCATTTTTTGGATATTTTTGAAATTTTCTTTAAAGACACTGCCTCCAAGTGCCTTCCTAAAAAACATTGTTATAATAGTAACCATTTTCGTATTAAATTATATCTAATTTAAAATAACAAATTATTATAAATATTATTTTCTACCTTATGGTTTCTGTTCATACCAGTAGCATATGAGCTGTATTTGCGTTGTAGATTTTTTTCGATTTTTTCGTACCTACGCAGGTGTGTCGTCCGGCGTGCGGCCATCCCTTTCTGCAAGCTGCGAGCCCTTCGCATATGTTTATATACAGGATGTTTATTTCTGTACCACTTAACTATGTTTAAAATTTAATTATAAAGACAATTGTTTTCAAGCGGTTAAAATTTAATGACAAATGAAGTTATTATAATTGTGTCATAATTTAAGTTTTTTTAAATATTGGTAATATTTATAAGGTAGTTTTATCTTCAGTTTCTCGAATAGATGTCGCAAATAACGTCTAAAAAGCTTTATAATAAAAACATTATTATAATACACTTATAACTTTATACTCTTTAATTAATTTATGCAACTAATAAATTTTGTATGTGGCCTTAACATTGATTGAAAATGTCAGTGCAGATTACTTTTAAAAACAAAACAAAACATAGCTACATATAGATATTTAAATTAACACATATGTAATAATAAAAGTATGAAGAAATTTAAATCAACATGTCTTTTAATTCTAAAACCTCCTGTATACGGATTTAGATACATAAAAATACCTCGATAAATAGGCGATTTTAATTTTTTTCGAGCATGCGCCGTCGATGGCCGGCATTGACGAGTACAATTCTGAGCACTCTTTGGGGTCACTTTTTGGAGATTATGGCCCATTGTGGAGCGGAGTCGAAAAATTCCAACAAAAGGTTGAGCCCTGTTGACTGACCGAAGGTTTTTGTGCAAAAAGATATAAAGATGGATTATTTTAAGCACAGCTTTTGGGATCGATTTCACATCTTGATTTTCATGCAGAAAATCGACTAGATAGATAATATCTTGCTATGGTAATAAAGACTTCAAGTTTAAGTCGATGGCACGTGAAATTGCTGTTTGATGTATTAACCAATCAATTGTATTGAACATGTCCAGCAGATGTCGATAGTGAGCTGCAACCGTTTGGAAAACAATGTTAACGTGTGTATTTTCGTCCTAGTTCGACTTTATCTCTAAATTCAATCCAATGGAGTTATAGACAATTCTTTATAAGGTGGTAAAATAAGTGTAGTTCGTCGGGAAGGTACCACCGCCACATCTACTAGTAGCAGTTCTGGCGTTGCCGGAAGGTTGTTTTTTTTTTTTTTTTTTTAACAAAAGTGTAGTTGCTGTTGGCCCTATTGTACTTTACAGCTTCTCCGGGTTTAGTTATGGCGAGCCAAAAGCTCTAGCCGGGACAAGAAGACTGGACTGGAAGGGGGGAATGGCTTTGGTCCCCGTTGCCGGGTTCCTCGTCCTTCCTCCTTCGCTAGAGGGAGGGACAGTTGCGAACCTAGCTATCGGAGTCCTGGCCTTCTGCCTTTGGTTTAAATAGGGATTGCGGCTGACTCAAGGTTCAGTTACACATTTGACGACCATCTTAGTCTTCGGCAGCAACGCAGCTGTGATCGACTTTATATAGAATCTGTGTTCTATTTGAAGTTGCTTATAGATGTTCATGGGTACTTGCTGACCATCAGGTGGACTGCATACTCGTTTGCTACTTGCCTGCTTACCATCAGGTGATGGAAAAGATTCATGGAAAAGATTCAAGGTGGTAGACCTCGTTGTGGTTCCTCTCCGAAAGCATAACCGTCAGACCTATTTCTGGCTCAACAATGCGATACTGTGTTCTGAAGGGACGAATTGAAATTATCCGAGGCGTTTTTTTGGCATTGTTCACGCACTCCCCCCCCCACCAAGGGGGTGGTGATACATGGTGAGGTTCAAGACTAGACTACCCCCCGCCCGTATATCACGTGTATTTTTTAGTAATCATATTAAACTTCTATTCATTTTTTCTTAACTTATTTAGTAAAAAACACCCTAATCTACTCATCCCAACCAATAAGTTTACATAAAATAATAATTACTTATACACGTTCCTCAACAAAAAGTGCTGTAAAAAGTCCCCTAATTTTTAAAGTACTCTGTAATTACCATCTTTTTAACGGGGACTTTTTGTAGCCGATTGTTGACGGAAGTGTAATATACAACCGAGGGTGACTAAGGTGTTAAAATGGAACATTTTTTAGTTTATGATGCACATTAAAAAACTAACGACGTGGGCGACCGCATTCTGTTAACAGTTATGGATGAAAAAAACGGTAGTTGCCACACAGGTAATTTTTATCTCTGTTTTTTGTTATTTGAACTCATTTCTGACGACCCGCGTGGCCGAGCGGTTACCATACCGATGTAACGCGCAATGGGGCCCGGGTTCGATTCCCGGCCAGACAGGCATCTGAATGATGAGTTTAGATTTCTGTTCTGGGTCTGGGTGTTTGTGTA
>DWNE01009113.1:0-11107 GCA_018249875.1 Cecropterus toxeus | reverse complement strand
ACTGCCGCCCATGGACATTTGTAAGCAACTTCATATAAAACAGGGGTTCTATATGAAGTCGACCACAGATGCGTCGCTTCTTCCGAGGACTGAGATGGCTCATATAAAAGTGAGCCGGCAACCACACCCTTCCACCTAACGCAAGAACTACTTACTACTTACGCAAGAAAAAGGGTGTGGCGGTGGTACTTCCCCGGTCGAACTACATTGGTTATACCACCTGGTAGAATCAATGTAGTTCAACTATAATACTATTACTTTATTGAGGAATTAGTTTTATTTTATGAATTACTAGCTGTGTCACGCAGTTTATTAGAGATCAATCTATTAAAAACAAACAAACATAGTGTGATGTTATATAGCCTAGAGCCTTCCACGATAAATTGACTATTGAACACAAAAATATTTTTTTAATTCGAACCAGTTGTTCCTGAGATTAGCGCATTCAACCAAACAAACTCTACTGCTTTATAATATTAGTATGGATTAGGATAATATTATGTATTATATTACGATTTACAGCCCTTGCCAGCCAGTTAGTGGTCACTGCCTCAGTGACCACTAACTATAAAGTCGACGACATACTCGTTTACTTTATCAAATAAAAAAACGGATATTGTTATAAAATATCTATATCATATTCTTATAGCCGCAAAGCCTTACAAGACCTAGCCAGGCCGGATGGAATACCGGATACCGTTATTGTCGCACCTATCCGGCAGAAACCGGACGGTCACGGCAGCCCTACTCACTCATAACGCCATTTTGATTCGCATTTTTTAAGCTTCATTCAAAATTTGTGCGTTATTGAAATTTAAAATTGTATTTAAATCGTGATCTTTTTGATATTTTTAAGTTTTTGAATTTTTGTCGTGCATTTTTCTTATTTTACATATTTTTTGGGTTGTATATTTCTTCTGTGTTTCGTCTTATTTCACTCTTTAATTCAACGTTACATAATTTTAAAGTACAGTTAATATATTAAATAGCAGCGGAGATGTAAAAACTAGTAGATCCAGTGAAGTTTGACCGGGACGTGGTGGTACGCCACACTTATTTCTAGCATGAAGCAATGATGGGTATGATTACAGGTCACTTATATATTAGGTCCACCTTAGTCCTTGGGAGTAGCATAGCATCTGTGTTCGCCGCAAGGTAGTCATCGTCAATCCATTAATGTCCCACTGTTGGGCACGGGTCTTCTCTCAGAAGAGAGAGTTTTTGGCCATAGTCCACCGCGCTGGACAAGTGCGAATTGGTAGACTTCACACGCCTTTAAGAACTTTTTTTAGAGAACTCTGAGATGTGTAGGTCCACACGATGTTTTCTTTCACCGTAAAGCAGTAATAATTAAATTCTCATACGCACATCATTTTTTTTAAAAAACAGTGGTGCGCCCCGGGGATTTGAACCTCGGACCCTCGGTTGAGAGGCTGAGTTTCAACCATTAGGCTATCACTGCCATCTCTGCTTCGCAAGGTAATACCCCTGTTCATTATGAGATAGATGTCCATGGGCGACAGTTACCACTTGCCATCTTGTGGATGCATGTTCGATTAACAATCGTACATGCATCCACAAGAACATGCATCTACATAAGTCTGATGAAGAGATAAGAGTTTAATTTTCCTTGATCGTTACGTAAATCTGATAATTCCCAAGGACTAACTTGGAACGGTTCATATTCCTTCTAACTATACATAAAAACGGAACATGGAAAAATTCAAGAACATTGCTCACTTATATGTGCATACAACAAAGTTTCATGTTCAAAAATTCCACTAAGAACTTCAAAAATATTTCCTGTCATATCAAAGACCTACCGCTTGGAAGAATGACGTCATTTTGAAAAAATCCGACTAGCCCCAACAATTCTGTTACAAAGTACCCACAAGGAATCCGACCCACAAAAAATCTTGATGTCAAAGGACCACAGATAATTAATCACGGACTGAGCACAGACTAAAAATAATATTTACATTTGTTGTTTCCGATGAAATCAAATGGCACAAAATTTTGTTGAAGGTCACAATAATAAGGCGTAGAAATTTAGTTTGCGATTTTACAAGTACAAATACATACCACATAGCTCCACAATAGGATACGAATACACAAACACCCAGACCCAGAACAGAAATCTAAAGTCATCATTCACATTTCTGTCTGGCCGGAGTCGAACCCGGGACCCACGTGTCAGACCGTTATGGTGACCGCTCCGCCACGGGGGCGGTCAGATTTTACAAGTATGTTTAGTATTAATATCAGATGTCCGTGTTAGTGGCCACCGACACTATACTGCTCACTGTATCGTACTATTATTAACGTCAAAGTTTGTGACCAAACTGTTAGTCACTCTTCATGACACTCTTTCAACGGAACGCAAGAACTGCTTCACGCTAGACATAGGCTCGGCGGTGGTACCTCCCCGGTCGAACTTTTCTATTTTGAGATTATATATTTTTTTGTGTATAAGCGCGTAATTCAAAAATAACTTATTTTAAGTTAACTACATATTTTTATCCAAAACAAAATCTTTGTTTTAATATATCTTAAACTTACTCAAATCACTCAAATCTCAACTTATTCAAATCTTTTACTGATGAAGTATTTTTTCCACTATGTATTTACACTTCATTTATTAAAAAGAAAAAAATAAAAGGCGTTGTCAAATTTTTACTTGGCTCTTCTGTAAAATTAGTTTCATTGAGTTATGTTATTATTCAATCCAAGATTTTCCCGTAAGAAGATACGTGTAACATCTTCAATGACGCCGCCATAACAATTTACCGTCAAAAAATTAAAAAATAACTCAATTTTTATCTTTTTTATCTACCCTTTGAAAATCAATAAACCCTAAAGAACGCTTAAGTACCGAATGTCACTTTTTCAAAAACACAGCCCAAATCCAACCATACTTCATTTTAAACAAGATTAAGAGATAGCATCTTAAACGACTTTTTTTAAAGTAGATTATTATCAAAGGACACCCGGATATTGGAATCTTTTACAAATTCTATGAGACGGGCCCTTCAACTAACTTTGTAGTACGGCGCCGCTTGCCCTACAAAGAATTAAATTGCCCTAAATTTTGGGCAAGAGACCCCGTTTTCAAAATGAACTACCTGACACCTTCATAGTCAAATTACGATATTAAACTTTTCGGTTGTCGGTCAGGGGACACTTAACTATTCAAAATTTGGGGTCGCTATCGACCCCAAATTTTGAGCAAGTCGATAAATGACTGTAAAATTTCAATTAGTCTATTTTTTACTTTATATAA
This sequence comes from Cecropterus toxeus, assembly GCA_018249875.1. Lineage (NCBI taxonomy): Eukaryota > Metazoa > Arthropoda > Insecta > Lepidoptera > Hesperiidae > Cecropterus > Cecropterus toxeus. The sequence goes on along the minus strand of DWNE01009113.1, from coordinate 7,827 downwards.
ACTTTTCTATTATTTTATAAAGGTTCCCGCAGAAACGGTTCAGCAGTTCCGAAATTAAACCAAAAAACAGTTTCTTAAATACTCAAATCCTTATCTTGCAAATAAGCGAATAAGCTTACAAAGTGGTATACAACAACAACCAAAACACAGACAGTCGTATTCATTTATCTATATATATAAAAGGCCAGTATCAGTAAACATTCAAAATACCCAGCGACGTCTTGGTAATATCATTTTTAAATTCTTTATGATCTTACCAAAGACAGCTCTCATAACTGGCCGAGAAAAAAGAGGACCGTCTCTGTCGAACGTATTGTGTTAGAGCGAGATAGACGACCGAAGCGCGGGCAAGCGAAAGAGAAACAAAACTTCTTTTTTTAAATTTAAAAATGTATTCCTTTTTTAAATAAATAAACGTGGCGTCGCACGCAGGGAGACAAATGTGTACGATTCGTTTTGTGCATGTATTTAGACGTTCTTGGTCCTTACGACTTTTTATAACAAAAACTAAACGCTTTTTATTTTGAACGTCAGGACGGGTTTATATGCGTCTGACGTGTCGTGTCGTTTGTCGTTACGTATTGGAATAGTTTAGAAGTGTGGCGGTGGAATGAAATGAATTAAAATGAATTGAGATATCTTTATTTTGCATAGGCCTACGGGGACACATACAAATTGTCCGTTACAATTTTTTTTTCTTTACCGGAGTGGAACACGACCCTTAACTGAAAAGATCTTGCAAAAAAGTCAGCGGGTTTGTCTTTTTCATTGAATATATATGCCTATTATAGTTTTTATACAATACTAGCTGAGCCGGCAAACGTTGTTTGGCCATATAAATTATTTCTAAGTAATATCTACTGTAGACATAAAATTACTAACTTATTGTAAGTGTGTAAGGATGATTGATTGTTCAGTTATCGAATGAGGATGAAATATGATTGAATTACTAAAATTACTATTAAAAAATAGAGGTTCTGATAAAAGAGTAAAAATTTAGGTTTGTATGTATTTTTAATGCGACAAAAAAAAAACAAAATGAAATATTAAAATAATGTTTAAAAATTAAAAAAAAATGTTAAGGGTGGTCAACCTTTATCACTAAGAAGTATGAAAAATAGATCTTGGCCGATTCCCAGACCTACTCAATATGCACACAAAATTTCATGAGAATTGGTCAAGCCGTTTCGGAGGAGTACGGGAACGAACATTGTGACACGAGAATTTTATATATAAGATGGAAGTAATAATCGAGGCTGTAGTTCACCTGACAGTAAGTTCTCATTGCCGTATGGATATCTATAATGAATCCCAGATAAGATCAGAGCGAGGTTAGCCACACATGCATTGTTACCCTGAGGACGTAGTTGGAAGGCCTCGGATAAACATGTGTCCCTTATCTATTGTTGTATTATTTAAACTTATCTATTGTTGTTGATGAGTAGTATTGTTCTGATTGCTAATGTCCATAGGCTCATTTGCTGCCTCCTAATTGTAAGAAAGGCAGTTATAAAGACTGGCCGTAGATATAAAAATACTGAACCGAAGTATATCTATGTACATATACACATTCTATAAATATAGCTCATTGAAAGGTTTCGGTGACGAAGACGCGATTTTCATGATTTTTCTGCACCTAAAAAGTGCTCAACGCGCCTGAAGAAGTTTTCACTTTAAAAAATCGGTTGTCTGTAAAGTCGGTTTACTGACGATAGTTGAACGTGACAACGTCATTCACTGCACTTTATACTTGTCGGAAACATGTAAATGTATTATTGTGTGTCTGACTCAAGTAGGAGAGATACAGTACCATTAGTACGAGTTTGTCTTGTTTTTCCAGACAAGATTGAGTCTTGTTTCTGCCCATACATCTACGTGCAGCGCCCCTAGCGGCTTGTTTCGGAACTAAAATTTACAGAGGGCATTTTTGGCAGAAACAAGACTCAATCTTGTCTGGAAAAAACAAGACAAACTCGTACTAATGGTACAGATGTCTATGAGCGGTAGTAACCACTCACCGTCTCGAACTGCAAGCTCGTTTGCTACTGCAAAAAAATCTAAACTTATTAATAATTTGTAATTTTTTTGTTTCTTGACAGTTTCCAAGTTATATCAACAGCAATTATATTATGATTATTTCTGTTGATGTCTCTTATATTAGTATTTATAACGATAACTTTGTGTAACAGATTAATGCATTCAATATGTTGTATTCGAAACTTTACGAAGCACACATCGAATAACAAAGGAAATATAAGTATCGATTTTTAACAAAACGAAAACGTCGTAAATATACTTAAATATTTATAATTATTCATACTGACCAAACACCTAGATGACGGTTTTAATTATAACAGAGTAATAATATATAGGCAATAAATATTTAGTTTAGCATTATAAACATAAAACTGACAAAATGTGACAAGGTGAACTGTATTATAAGAAGTCGGTAAAAAAGAACTACAATAAATATCTAGTGTATGTGTTTTCTTAAGATCAGAGTAACTCTTTCATTTTCCTCGTACAGACTATGAAGATACTCGTATAAAACAAAGCGTAATTGGTAAAGCCAAGGCTCGGGTAATAAGCATACAATAGAAAGAAAACATCGATAAAACCCAATCGTTATTCGTTAGCGCGAAGACTAGCATGAGAATTACGTTTGTACTAAAAGTATAAATAAGACTGGGGTCTGACTATAGGCATCAAACTATATTCAAAGGTTATAAAAATGTCTATTAACAATATGAAAAAAAAAACAGACGAATTGAGAACCTCCTCCTTTTGAAGTTGGTTAAAAATAGCTGCCGCAGGACGCCTGAGAGATGTGAAACATCGTGTTCGTACAAGTAATATGCATAAAAGATTGCGACAGGAACTAAATTTAGAGCACAATGAAAATAACGCCATCTACGAACAGTACCCCGCACTAAGTCGAACTAACACCGCAGCCCGCTTAGTTCTGTTCGATACTTAATAGTTCAGACAATGTCCAATGTACTTGCGCCATGTATAACATATAATGTACTTGTATTTTTTTTTGCGCCATGTATGACATATATGTGCGCATGGCGCAAAAAAAAATACAAGTATTGCCCCGTCAACCATCAGATTTACCAGCGCATTTAGATGTTTCAAATCAAACAGATCGAATAGATCGATTAAGTACCTACTATATCATACGACTTCTATTTTCAACATACAGTTACAGAAGGAGGTTCTCAAGGTGGTTTTAAATATTTATGATTTGACTACGGTAGTATCACCACCATACATATTGCTTGCTCAAAGCTCGTTTGCTTTGTCTATATGTAAAATTTAAAACGAAATTACATATTCAATACAAATAGCGACATCTACCGGTAAATATGTCAAACTTTGCATAAGCTGTCATTCAATGCATTCTCTTTGAAGTTGTAATAAAGTATTCACATAGTAACAAACTCATCGTGTGTTTTAATACTATATCATAGAAAACATGTCCATAGGCAGTAATAACCGCTTAACATCAGATGGACGGCATGCTTAATCGACTTCTATACGACAAAGAGAATTAGGTTAGTTTTGTTGATATTTTGGTCGCTATGGTTACCTCGCTCGGGTCCTCTTCATACAAGTGCCTTACCGTCAATATGCAAGGGCTGTCATTCATGTCCTGACATGCCTTTGTACCACTGGACCATTGTTATCACAGGAAAGGGAATATTCAATGGTTTTACTTTCGTTTTATGAGTTTAGTCTGAATTTAGGTTACATTTTGTATTTGAGAATCGTTAGGTTTTGTTTGAATTAACCTGCGAGGTCGTCATACCAGTCTAACACGTAATGGGTGCCGGGCTGGATCCACGGTCAGATAGATCTGAATGATGAATTTGGATTTCTCTTCTGAGTCTGGGTGTTGGTGTACTCGTCTTTGTATGTATATGTGGCACTTATGTCTCAGGAGATCCTTGTAAGGGGCTATGAGCGTTATGTATTATAATTGGTTGAAAGATTTGAAGTAGAACTTTCGATATTCGGTTTCCATCACATATTCAATGAAAGTGTCATAAAACTCGGTTTATTTATATAAAGACGCACGATCACAGGAGTTGAAGTCAACACGACACTGATAAAAAAATGGTTTCAATAAACAATAAAATTATGAAATTAATTTGATATCTCTGATACTTCAATTTCAGTTGTGGTCAGTTTTGGTTCTACAATTAAGCTTTATATCCAGAAATTATACTTGTTTTAACATGTAATTTCAGCTAATTTGTACAAATCTTGCTGTACCTTCCAAATTATTTATTCCAAAATGTTAATTTAACAATTTAAAAGGAAATTGAAGATGTTAACCGTCGGAATCTTATTACGAATAAATGATTTAAAATTTAAATTTGTATCTTTATCAATCCTGTATGACTCACAGTGAACTCTACCGAAACAATCTAACAAAACTTACCAAAATGGAACAAAATTACCAACAATAGCAGCCTCAGCCAACGAATGTAGAGCCTGTAACGCACGCGGGCCCCATTTCCGGCGGCTGCGGTGCGTGACCGGGGGTTAAAGCACTCTGCGTTATGCTTTAAGCTCTATTATTGCTAAAGAAATATTTTTATTATATAAGTTTCATATACTCACCTACATTTTAATTACACAAGTGTCATTGTTAATTATATAAAAACTAAAGAACCAGAATGCTTAAAAACGATTGTTTGCCTTTAGTTTTTTAAAGCCTTTTTTGTCAAAATAATGACAAAAAAATATTATAATAGGTACATATATGTTTTTGGAATGGTTTATTAACTTTTATTTGATATCCATATTATAATGATACTAAAAAAGTTATTATACATTCTTTTTTAATTATACAGCCTATGTTATTGCAAACTGAAACGATTTTAATGATATGTCATATGTAACAAACCGGCAATTCGATCAGGCCAAACCGCATATACCTAAGAAATTGACATGTTACATATGTATGGACAAATATACTGAAAAATAATATTACCCCCCTTCTGGCGCAGTCAGGTAATTAAAAATTATCACATCTAGTCTTCTCCGATCTCCATCATTCGTGTCTCCTTTTCTTAATATCTATTTATTTGTTAACTTTTAATTATCACTTTTATTAATAAAATGACCCAAAATTAACGCAAGATTTGAATTTGTCGCCATTTGTGCGGTAAAGGTTTGGCAACCCTGAAATGTAACATTTCGAAACCTGACAGTTTAGGGTTAGTAAAAATTGAACTTTACACTATAGAACAACAAGTCTTCATCATTGAACAAAATTTTAAAAATGATGAACCGACCGCAGTTTGTAAATAATATACAAAATATTGTCGGAATAGTGTTCTTAACAGATGGAAAACTTCGTAACTGTCATTTTTAACTAATCTTTTTAATATAATTAAGTAAAGATGAAACAATTGGAAAAGCCCGTGAAACAATTCAATTACTGCATGACACATTTCAAGGTCGTTTACTCTCTCGTTTCGGTGACCAAAATTGCCCACTAGATTGTGTAATTTAACAATATTAGATTCCTTTTTATGAGGTTTTTTGAAATTATTGTTATTTGTTATTCCATAAATAACCCTATCCTGTGTACTTTATGATTCAATAAAAAAATAACAATAAAAAGACTAAAAACTTGGTTTTCTATTTAATTCAAATCTAGCGTTAATTTTGAGACACCCTATATCGGTATATTTTAAATATAATATTGAATGATTAATTTTTAAATATAATAATATATAAAATTGTAAACTTTTGATGGCAAATTGAGGCTAACATTTCTATCTGGAAGGTCCCCTTTTCATGTTAGTTTAGCGTTTAATTTTCTATCTGGAAGGTCCGTATCACTTTTCGTTTATCAACATTTAGCGAGCAAAACCTAAATATTTGTTACGTAGGGACGCACTGATACTTCAGCTAGTACATAATAGGTAGAAACTGTAGGTCAGCGACTTGCAAGCTGGATCAATATCAGTTGTTCCGGCTTGCCTACTGACCCGCTACAAATATAGGTAGGTGCAGGAAATGGGCTACGAACTAAGATCTCTACCACCGATATGCCTACACGAGTAATGATTCAATGTGCAATATAAAATTGTGCTGGCATTTTTAGAATGTTTCGACTTTATCTGATGTTTCGGTGCGTTGAGTCTGTACCTGCTTTTTTTTTAAAGATGTTGAGCCTTGTTAGTGGGGTCACATTATATGGTGTTACTCAATAGGTAATAGAAAATGTTTAAGGCTGTGCGAGGAATAAAAAATCTCCTGATTCTCTTTATCGAAAAAAGTATTTTGGTATTTCTGTAATACCACACTCGCCTTTTCGTCGTCGTGTCGCACGAAGTCGTGTAATGAATACGTCCCTTTAGATAAGGTCTGTTCTGTACGCACGAAAAGCACAGTTTTAGCTGTTTTTTTTTTTTATAAAATTGTAGTACTTCATAACTTATGAGGAAGTTGTAAAATTTTGTCAATAACAAGATCCCTATTGATTTGTGGGCCACGAAACCGTCGTTATAAGAATCAATCGTTTGCATTGCAAGTGAGCGTAGATGTTAAAAATAAATGTATGTTTCCGATCTTATAAAGCAATTCGCAAATTGTAGTGAAAATTGGCAAAAAAACATTCAACGCTTACACTTGCCATGTCAAGGCTTCGTGGCCGAGCGAATACGCCCGTTAAATAAATATTTTGACAGCTGTTTCAACTGACAATTATTTTAAACTTCCGATCAGAAATATTGTGGATAGATATACTGACCTGGGACCAAAAATACAAAACTAATACCTAACACCACTAATACACAACAAAGTCGGCGATGCACGAGCGACTGAGTGTTGCAAACTTCGACTCACATTCCAATAAGTAGATTATCTGCCTTATTATTAGGTACAAATATAAAATTTCCCTGCAGTACTGGGACCAGAAAAGGGCTACAGTATCCCTTGCCTATCGTAAAAGACGACTAATAGAGGGCTTCTGGGGGCGGCAACGGTGGGAGCTCGTCCAGTTAAGTGACCTCGGAAAGGACGGCGGCATGTATGGTCGCATGCCGTCGTAAACACCTGAAAGTACGTTGGGCACTAATGCTCGCCGGGTTAGAGCCCAAAAGGGGCATCGCGCTTGGAGGAATCCGATTGCGTTACGTTGTAAATCCCGGAGTCCCCCAGACAGCGTTGAGGGCGGCCACCGGGGGGGTTTTAGTACGGTAAAATTCCCACATAACGCGGCATCGCTCCCACGGCGTCAGGTACCATTTGAAGATTCTCCCTCGAGAACAAAAAAAAGGCACAAATATAAAAAAAACAATACCCACGACTAATACCAAGTAACAGACATGTTATATTAATAAAATTTTGAAGTATTGATATTGTTTCGTGACAGAAACGATTTATATTTTGTAAGTGAATTTTTATCATAACCCCAGTTCATAGCAAAATATGGCTCGTACTCATATTTTCGTTGATTTCAAACTAATGTATTCCCCTAAAATAACACCTCATAAATAATGCAACAGTGCTGTTATTATATGAGTAATGATCGACCTAAAAAGTTAATTCATGTTTTGTAAATATGGAACATTAATGGTGGCCATAATCACCTTACCCTTAATTCATGTGAACTACTTCACAAATGAAAACTATGGGAAGTGGTAAAAATCCTTAATTTTACCTTAAATACAATTTTCTTAAATACAACACTCTCATTTTTTCATACCTAGATCATCAACCCATTATTGTCACCAGGTGGTAGAACCAATGTAGTTCGACCGAGGAAGTACCACCGCCACACCTATTTCTAGCGTGAAGCAGTTC
>DWNE01009112.1:0-11107 GCA_018249875.1 Cecropterus toxeus | reverse complement strand
ACTGCGACAAAAGTAGAGTACCTGTAATATTAATGAAAAAGTAAATTTATTAAAACAATAAATAAAATATTATTAATATTTAGAAAGAAACCTTGAACTAAAAATGTTTATTCACTTTCAGCACCAACGGGTCAGAATTTAGCGAAAAATCCTTACAACATTTTATTTAAGAAATAAACAAATGTTTTGGTGAGCAGTCTAAGACGAACTACATATACAATTTTACAAATATATCGACATCTTACAAATATCCGAGAAAGCGTAGTTACCGTTGAAAAAACCTTTACCAATAATTCTAACTCTTGGTAAATACTTATTGTTCTTTTGATTCCAATTGTTTGCTAATCGGGATAACTGCTTTCTTTACCTTTCAGTTATATCGATTAGGGTATAACTGTAAGGTAGCAGTTATCCCAGTTATATATCACGCAGTAAGTAAATATATAAAAAGTTTAAATAACTACCATCAAAAGTTCCAGACGGATACGGGAAGTATTATAAGTAGGTACTAGTACCTACTCGCTGATACCGACGCGTTAAACGCACTGAATTAATAACAGGGCGTTTAAAGTTAAATATTACATAAAATATACCTAAATTTATGCATAAATTACTCATATAGATATAAGAAATAATGCAATTTATGAAGACAAATATATTTCAAATAATTTCAATTTAATAACCCGCTTAAGAAACGGTGTTATTCTCCCGAGATCCAAAGTATTTTAAGTAAATAAACTTCTATAACTAAATATGTTTTGATTTCAAATAGTTTCTGGTAAAATACCTACTTGCTGTATGTATCTTATTATTGCCAAGACACTGGGCATATATTTGGTTTACAAATAAGTACATACACATAAGGTATCCACAATGCAAATAGACATACTAAACTTGGAATACAAAATAATATTGTAATAGAATTTGATATTTATGTTTCTATAGCTCTCTGTTTATATTAGTTACATCAGAACTTACTTGTGTTTTTTTTTCTTTGTACAAAAATCTTAGTTTGCTATCTATGACATATTTGCAAAAATAGGTTGGAGGAGAATGTAATAATATAGATACTTTTAGAGTATTTGTCTATATGATTGTCTGTTTGTTTAAAAACACATCAAACCAAACTAGTGAATTTCTTTTAAAGATTTAAATTACGAACATATTACATAATTTACAGGTTTTTACAAAAAATGAGAATTTTAAAAGGCTTACTTCATTTGTTTTTCAAATGTTCTTTTTACAATTTTTACTTTTTAATATTGTTTGTATGTAATTTTTTGCCAGTTTTACACAAAATGTAAGATATTAAAATATTTATAAATCAAAATAATAATCACTGAAAATAGACAAAAATTAAATTTAAATTATAACGAGAATAAAATTTCGACTCAAAATAAATATTAATTAACATGCTGCATTTTTTCTGTAATTTGTACTTGTACCTACTTTACACTTGGAACAATATTTTTTTTTATAGGAACTTATTTTTTTTTTATTTCAAAAGCACTTAAATAGATAAAAATCTAAATAAAAGCACGGAGAAAATATATCCAAAATGCCATCTTGTCAAGGTGTCTGGAGATCGGATCGGTGACAAGCCGTAAACTGTTATCGACGAATAGACACACGAACAGATAGAGGCAAATATTTACCAATGCGTGTCAAACCCGTCGTTATACATGTTCTACACGCATCGTTTTCATTCTGTTTTGTATTCCACTTTGAGAATCGGGGCTATTTGAAATGCGATATCATTTTTGGGAGTCAATTTTGTAGTTGTGATTAATTATAATTTTTGATATTGCGATTTATTTGAAAAATAAGTGTTTGTCTGTATGTTTCTTTATAGAATTGTAAACTATGCATTTAATCATGTGATGACCATTAGCGAAGTTATTGTGCATGAGCCCACGAATGTTTCGGAGTTAGCACGTCCAATTTTCGACCGATGGTGTCATTGTAATTCCAATGAATTTCATATGTGTGTGTGTGTGAACAGCTAGTTATAATATAAAAGTAGCAAATGAACAAGCAATCCATAACATAACGGCACTTAACACTGCTTAAGACAGAAATAAGTGTAGCCATGGTGCCTTCGGATTGGTACTACAAATGGTTCTACCAAAATTTGTTACTCGTCCGTGTCCTTTTTGTAGTCTACTTTAAGAAACACTGTTAATGCCTGTAAGTCTTTTAGCCAACTGCGTCAGAGCAAAGCTACTGTTTTTCAAACGTACCTATTTAAGTGTGTATATGTTTTATACGCTACAACTCAAACGGCTTGACGGATTGTGCCTTATATAATTAAAATCGCCTTAGTTTAGAGAATGCCATAGGCTATATCATTTTTAAAAATGGCGCCTGTAAAAAGAAAAAAAATAGTTTTTTAATATGACAATATGGGTATCAAAAAGGTAGTAAAGGGACTATTACAGAAATATATATGTTATCTCACTTTTATGTTAATATTTTAAAACATCAATATAACGGGGACAAAATTTGCGTTGGATGCATATTGCTTTATGAATTTTAATACATTTTAATTACATATCACATTAAAACATAAAATCGTTGTTTCATCAAAGTCTCAACAGCAGCAATGTGAACATGGTTTCTACACTGATATTCCTTGTGTCTTGGTTGCTATAGACACGGACGAGTCTACTAACCATAGACGAGATACTAACCATAAGTCTAACTGGCCGGAAATCAAAGACGGAAACTTCTGTGTGCCAGACAATGTAAATAATTATATTAGACCACAAATTTATTTTCATTTTTTTTGTTTCTAATAATAATTTAATTCGAAACATATTTATTAAAATAGTAATTTTAAAAACAAATAACGATTGTTTGCCTTCAGTTTCAGTTCATTATTTTTAACCACTCGGTTTTTAGATTTTATGACATGTTTTAACGCTTTTTTTGGTTTTCGTCAATATTGTAGCATAAAAATATTATAATACCAAAATTTTTGGAATGTTCTATTTATTATACAAAGTCATTTTTAAAACTTATGTAGCCTATATCATTTTGCAAACTGAAACCATTGTTCGGATTATGATTTTAACGATTCTAATGTCATATGTCACAATCCGTCAAGTCGTTTGGACTATAGTGCGTGCTGATAAAATGGGCATACAAACATACGTATTTACACTCGAAAAACATCACCCTCCCCCTGACGCAGTCGCTTAAAAATAAAAATGCTACAAACAGCGACTATTTGCCCACGCTTGTCAATCGTGTTAACACGCATCGTTTGGATTTCGTTTCATACTACACTTTGAAAATATTAGTCGGATGTTATTTGTAAAAGGATTTTGTGGCTACAGATATATCGTTTACTAGGTATTTTAGGTACAATACGGAAACAGAGTAATAAACTGATATTTCTCTATTAATTTAAAAAATATATTTTGACGAATAGTCATGAAAGCGTTAAATTAGATATATAATTATAAAAAATTATAAATCATATGCAGGACCTAATGTTAAAGCAATCAAATCATTTTTAGGCAATATAATTTTTTTAAAATATTTTTAACTTTGTCATTAATGTTATATTGTTAAAAATCAGATATTACATATTCTGAAGAAAATATTTAAAATGTAAATGAAAATACTTTTAATTTAATTTAACTTAAAAAACTACATATCTATCAAAAATGTATAAAACGTATAAATATAGAAATAATATAATACATGTCAGTTTCCTGCTGCCTTAATAAATCAAAAATGATTTTAGAATAGAATAGAATTTAGCGAGGCATTCTGTCCAGTAGCAATCAGAACAGAGTATTTAAAATTGTATAAAATACAAAGTAAGGACGTCTTACGGAATATTACCTTTAAAATAGTGGAATTTCTCTAATACTTGAATTGAAATAAAAGGAACGAAAATGACTAACCCGAGTGAACGAAATCGCGTTTTAATAGAGCCGGGCACTTTCGCCAACTTAAAGCTTTGGGCTTAAAAAAGGCTTTGCATCGGTTTAAAGGGATAACGGAGGCTCACGCGGCTCGATTGCTGCTTCTGGATTCGCTCAATTACTTAGAGTCAAGATTAATATCGCTGGAAGTGTCTATGCCGGTCAACTTTTGGATCAGTTTAAAGTAGGCATAAGTAGGCCTTTCCTCTGGCAGCGCTTGCGTAGAACTGAGTATCAAACCTTTATTGTTTTAAAGTTATTAGAAATTTTAATAGTCACGACACGAGTGTTTCATCTTAAAATTGCAGCTGTTTAAGTTTTTTTTCCCTAATTTTATGTGTTTAGAAATATGTATCTGTGTTATTATTTTTTAGAAAAGAAACGGTTTGTTAGATTGTCAAATTTTGAAAACATATTTCGTACATATTCCTTACTGTACTTACGTAATCTTTATAAGTTATTTAATATTATATTTTTTTGTTATAACCACTCGTAACATCTACAAATTTAGAAAAGTAGTTATCTTTATAAGAATGTGATGAATTGAAAGCGTCTCTTTGTTGTAAATAAATGCTAATTTCTCATTTAATTTACTTAATGTGTAGCAACAAAACATGGAAACCCTTTTTATATTTTTGTTATTTCTCTGTGCAACTGAAACCGAAGAACGGCTAAACTAATTTCATGGGACTTAAACGTCAGGATAAATAATGTTGCCAGATTATCTATACAACTTAGTCTTTTAACTCCAAAAATAACGATTTTAAGTGTAAATCAAAGGGGAAGATCGTACGCGTACAGATATTCGTTATATAATGTATGCAAACTCACAGATAGCAGAAAAAAAGCACGCCAACGTTATCGTCGGTCAGAATGTCGCAAAACGAGCACTTTGCGCCTCGCCGGCTTGCTCTCTTTGTCGAATATTGAATTCCCGACCAAACACATCCGTATGTAAAAGAGGCAATTAAACCCATAAATCACTATATTCCTGCTTTTTCGCTACCATTCCTGCTATGCTACTGTATTTTACTGACTTGTTCTATCATAAAACTTAAAATACTTAGCGATAAATTGTACGAACTCATATTTATTTACTGAAATGCAAAAAAAAAAAAATTATAATCTACAAATAAAATAATGATTACATTATAAAAAATCTATGACACATTTGTTGACTAATAATAAATATTAATAGTAAACTAAAAATAAATAATTAAAATTAAGTGAAACACACAATAAAAAATGTCATCCATAAACCGTTCAAACGAAATTTTCATTATCAAATAAAATGAGAGAAAGAATTAGATCAAGTATGTTAGTCGTTCCTCAATTGATGTGATGTGATCTTAATACCTTGTGTGATTAAAAATAAGGTCTGATGATTTCCACCCCTTTGACCGTCCGAATTGTCAATTTCTTTAAATATGGACCTAAATAGGTAATAGGGAGGCATACCACGAAGCCCTGATAGTAAATTGCAACTGATGCCCCTGGACATATTTAATATTTCACAGAAAATATTAGTTTTTCTAACGATGTCTCCTGGGTACGTAGTTGGAACACTTCGAACTATATCTCCCTTTTCACGCTCTTTAAAATAATAATACAGAAGCAAAAATAAAGATGATAGCGGTTCCTTCGGAGTCGAAAGGTTCTACCACTTTCATTTTATAGGCAGTAGTCACTGTTTAAGTTTTCGTTACTCGCCAGTACTAAAGCAAGTGCCGGTAGACTCTGAACAGCGCCCGTCCACTGACAGAGCCATTTGAAATATGAAAGTTGTTAAGTTATATATCTCCATCGCACCATTGTTTATGGCGTTTGTTTTTTCACGCCATGCGCCATAGCCGTGCACACGCCTTAAATCAACCAGATAAATACTGAACGGAATTGATTTATAGCCACGTTAGGAACTTTTTGAATGGTTTTTTCACGTTAATGTAATGTTTCAGAAGTTTGTTTCGAATAGTATACGTCACTATGTGTGTATAACTTAACGAAATTGAAGGTAATTCTTAACATGAAGTTTCGATAGTTATGAACGATCTCAATTGCTGGCTTGGAATATATGTTAAATGTTAGAAATTCGATCCTAAAACATTTTTATATTAAAAGAGAACTAAATAGCTCTACGCATTTAAATCAGTTGCCAGTGGTAGAACCAATGTAGTTCGACCGGGGAAGTACCACCGCCACACTTATTTCTAGCGTGAAGCAGTTCTTGCGTTTCGGTGGAAGGGTGTGGTTGCCGGCTCACTTTTATATGAGGCGACCATCTCAGTCCTCGGGAGTAGCAACGTATCTGTGGTCGACTTCATATAGAACCACTGTTCTATACGAAGTTGCTTACAAATGTCCATGGGCGGCAGCAACTACTTACCATCAGGTGGGCTGCTTGCTCGTTTGCTACTTCATATTTATAAAAAAAAAAAACAAGTTAAATTTTCTAAGTTAATTGTTCTTTAAATAGGTATATTTATTATTATTTCAAATAAATGTAATGTTAAGTATTTACCTATTATGCACCTGAAATCTGCGATTTACAAAATGTTAAACCGTTAGTTAGACTGGAATTAATCACGGATACATTGGTACTGAGGAAAATTAATTTAATTAGCACAACCTTCCAAGCAGATTATAATAACCCTATTAACTGCTCTTAAAGAAAACTAACATGGTGCCATGGAAAGTGAACATCAAACTTCTGCCTACTGCTGGGCTCAGTTTTCTAATAACTAAGATAGACCTAGAGTATACATGACTTCTACCGTTTAAATAAAAATTGGTGAAGTATGAAAACTACTTACAAAATTAGTAAACACATTCAACCTTCACAGGCACGCATCAAATGCTAGTGTGAGCGACGTCCGTCGCGTTTCCCCCCACGTGAGCACAAAGCAGCACCATTCACCTCCGGGTGTACAAGGAGGCGCTGGCGGCTGGCATGGAGCCGCTAAGCGAGAACGGGCTATGCCTGAGCGAGCTGGAGCTCCACGGCGGGCACCTGCACGAATCGGTCGCGGCGTCCGTGGGCTCCGCGATCTCCAGTCTCATGGCGCCTCTCCATCATGAGCCCCAACACGCCCCGCTACACCACGCGCCGCCGCTGCACCACGAACCACTAGAGAAGCTCAAATGTAAGTATTTTTGTATTTTTAAAGTAATCAACATCGGAGCCAATAAATGAACAATACCCTAGTGTGTCGTGGCCGTAACGGTAGCCATGTTATGTTAGTCTGAATAGCACCATTTACTCTTCTCGTGGATGTTGCCGAAGGCGACTAAGGAACATAATACAGAATCGATTATCCATCCAAATACCAACCATAGCTAAATTCGTTGAACTTGGTGAATGTGTTAGGATCTACCAAAGCCGTGACTGGACACTTATGCGTAAAAATCATAATAATAAAAATAAAAAGTACCTAAACGCTCAAAACTTAACATCGTAACGTTATCAATTTATTCCAAATCAAAAATATAATAAATACATTCAATACTATTATGTAATAAATCTTTGGAAATGTATGTAAGTACCTACCCTTCTATATTACCAATCAAGTCGATACGTTGTTTGCCATGAAAAGCGAACGAGAATCTCTTTTATATTGGCAAATAAATCCCATTTTAAACTCAACTGGGATAGTAAATAAAATAAAAGGGACTTTTCGTATCTCATTCCAACAGCGAGAGCGCAGTCATTCCTTCGCTTTATTTTTATGAAGATATGTTGCTTCTCAAATAAGACGCGGCGAACGTTTTTCAAAAAATAACTAGCTATTTGCAGGTCAAACTCGACTTTACTGTTTAGTTAGTGGCAACCAACAGCTGAGTGAGCACTTGAGATTAGATTTGGTTTATAGTTCATGAAAATAAGTCGATTAAGACTTTTGAATGTTACTGGATGGCTTAATTTATTAGAAAATCACGCTTAACAGTAACCCAGTAATTTATTATCATAAACACATAAAAAATTACTATTTTATTGCGTTATAAAAATATAGGTACCTATATAGATTAAAATAAAAACTATTAAACTAGGAATTCAAAAAATATACAAATATTTATATTTGTCCATAAGTTTAAAGAAAAAGCCAAGAACTGTTTTAAAAAGAAAACAACGCGTGTCTATAACACGTTCGAAATTCAAAATCGATGAGTTTATTTATGGCGGTCGCGAAATAAAAATTGAGCGGGCGTCAGATGAGCGTATAACGTGGAGCGTGACGATGTGGGCTCGCAGTTCCACTGTTTCATGGGCTTGTATACAAAATTAGGGATTATTACCTCCGCCCTCGCTGACACGCAAGTTTCTTTATTCCGCCGTGACACGACATGTCCGATACGTCTCGTGTCACGGGGTACGAGATGAGATAGCCCTGCATGTTTTGCAGCGCTGCAATATGTGCATATGTAAAGATAGTTTACTGGATTTTAAAGTTTAAAAATGGAAGAATTATTTTATTTTTTTGTTTGTATATATGTATAATTATTATATAAAATAAAAAGATAACCGATTCAATTATAAAACCCACACGTATTAAAACAATTCTCGTGTTTCGTGGTGAAGGAGATCATCTTAGACCTCAGAAGTGGCAATAATAGGATTCTTGATTTTATATAGAAAGAAAGAAAGAAAAAAAGAAGATGTCATACGCATCATAGCGCAAAATTATTCACTGTTAATTTTTTTTTCATGAAGGTCACAAAAATATCTCTTCTATTGGACGATCTTTGCGATACTATATGTATCGCAAAGTTAAAGCTACCTTTATGGTAGATATAGTTAATCAAACACTCACATAATATGCAAGTATGTAAAAGCAAGAAGAAATAAAAGTATTAACATTATAAATCAAATAAACCGTCTAAACTTAGTTTGGATGGTTTCAAACTTTTTAGTATCCAAATCCAAATAGTTTTAAAGATAGTAGAACTTTTAAAGTTTTAAATATGATAACACGTTGCCACGCCTATTATTACCTTATTTTAAGCAGTTTCAAGCAATTCACATTTTAATTTAAGGAGTTGCCAGATTCAGGAACCCTCACACGAATTGATTCAATTTAGTACTTAGAGATTGCATCTCTAACCGAACTTTTGTACAGAATTCAAAACCTTTTCAGCTACCAATACACATGAAGGAGTGTAAAAAGAGCCCTCCTTCAAAGCCGGCGATGCATTGATGACTCCTCTGGTACTGCAAATGTCCATAGGCGACGGTGACTACTTTCCCTCAGGTAGCCCGTATGCCTTATCGTTAGGTTTAAGTATAAAAAAAGTGAACAGCATACTTAAATCTCATAAAAAATATTAATATCATGAATCAAACAACATCTCGGTCAAGCAAACTTCATAAGAACAGTAGGCAATCATACGGGTAGGGAAGTATGGGCGAAGCTAATCGCGTCGTTTTTACAATCCCATCAATTGCGGATTACGCACCCCAACATCCCCACCGTGTTACTAACGCATTTCAAACAAAACGCGTCAAGCCCACTATTCCAAATGAACCTTGAAATAGATATCATGGATAGTAGGATCTTAATTTCTATGTCGTTTGTTTTACTACACCTAAGTAATTATTATTCTATTAAAAACACTTATATTAATAATAGCCAAATTGATTAAAAAACGGTCAAATTAATTCTTCCTTAGTTAAAATCGATTAAAAATGTTGGTCTACTACTAAAAAGTCTACATAAGTAAAAAAATATTGACTGCGCCTTCAGTGTATTCCATTAAACAGATTCAAAATAATAAAATTTTACTTTTAATATGAAAATAATCCTGTAATGTAATTAATATAATAGGCATGTATTACTTTATTAGATTGATTTATCTCAATATATTAGTAGGCCAACATGTTAATCGATTGTAAAACATAATAAGATTATAATATACCTAAATATTCGTACTGAATTAGGTACAAAAACGTAAGTTTTTTTAACGCTTCTATATCAATTTTTTGTTGTTGTTTTATTGAAAAGCAGTTCAGTAGTCATCAGCCAACAAGTTGACTGCATTCCATTTCTTACTTTATAATAAAAATAAAGAAATTGTACAAAAAAAATAAAAACGTCAATTAACACCTGCAAAAGATAACTCAATAAGATCAGAATGTTGGCCAATCATACGGGACGTTGCAGGGGCAGACAACGATCGGCAGAACTAATCGGGTAGTTTTTACAAACACATCAATATAGGATTACGCACCCCTGAATGTTTAGTGACGCAATTAGTCACGTAGGGACAGGGGATCAAAAATGTTTCGAGGATGCTCTACTTCAAAATTCAAAATGTAAAATTATCATATTTGTTATTATTTTTAAAACATTTTTATCTTCACTTGTTTAAACAATGTTAGCATTTTAAATTTAACATAATAATAATTAAATTGATAACAAATAGTAAAAATATTAAGTACTCATCAAGGATGTGTTATTCCGAATGAGCTCTATAACTGCATGAAATTTTACTGTCATAAATACGTTAACGGAATTATTGGTTGATTAATGTTTCAACCACATCTCCTTG
The DNA here is from genome assembly GCA_018249875.1 of Cecropterus toxeus. Classification (NCBI taxonomy): domain Eukaryota; kingdom Metazoa; phylum Arthropoda; class Insecta; order Lepidoptera; family Hesperiidae; genus Cecropterus; species Cecropterus toxeus. The sequence continues at coordinate 632 of DWNE01009112.1, read as the reverse complement.
TTTATTTTAACACTAGCCCATGTAAAGGGGCTACACGACGACACACATTCTGTGATCTAAAATATTCTTATTATGTATTTGGTCTATCTTATGACACCCAGGCAAATTGTGTATTTTTGAAGAAATAATTTTTTTTTAATATTTTCAACCTATTTTTAGTTGTAATTTTATATCAAAGATATGTAGATGGGTATCTTATATGGGTAAGGGGACGAACTCTTTCAACGTTAATTTTATTAGTTAGTCATGCTGAGGCCCGTTGTCAAAAAACTTAGATTTGAATGTTGCTCTACATTGGACTACAATAATTTATTTTATAGAAACCTATACTCTTAGCATTGATGATCTATTCGCATGAATTTCATCCTTAAATTAGATGTTTGCAGTTGAATCTTAGGATTTGTACGTTACTAAGACGTACCACTGTTTTTTCGACAGTACATATTTGCAATAAATTATTATTTACTCTAACAATGAAGAAAAACTTGGAACAGAAATAAGCATCTTAGCGATCGTACTACGTAGAATTTCATTGCCATTTGAATATCCTCAAACATTAATAAATAATAGTTTAAAAAACTAAAAAAACACGCTTTTATTGCTAACTGAACTAAAAAGTAGAAAATAATTTT
>DWNE01009111.1:0-11108 GCA_018249875.1 Cecropterus toxeus | reverse complement strand
GATCCAATTCCCGGCCAGAAAAAAATATTAATGATGAGTTTAGATTTCTGTTCTGGGTCTGGGTGTTAGTGTATTCGTGTTTGTGTGTCCATGGCACCTACGACACAGGAGAAAATCCTAATGTGGGGCTATGAGTGTGGTAAGTGTGTGTGTGTATTTGCCTAATGTTATTATCCCACTATTGGGATCAGGACTTCGAAATAAAGGCTACAGTGTAATCCATCTGTGTAGTAAAAAAATAAAAATAGGCCCCATAATTAGTGGTTAACGATGTTGACTCGTGTAGGTCACACTAGTATTTTATGTGACGAACGGTACCTGAAAAATATACTACTTATAATAGTAATTTGTATTAAAGCAACATTATAATAGAGAATATATGGCTAAACTTTAAAATTTTTATACGAGTTTAATAGGGCACAAGCAATGTCCGTTGTAAATGACCTTAGACTAATATATCCCGGAATTGATACAATTTAATATTATATGTTAAAAGGGAGGTAAAAATATCGTCAGAAAAAAAAATCTTCGTTGTCTTTTTAAGGAGCTAGTGTAAAAGAATTGTTGTGGAAGCAAACTCAGCATCCCACGGGTCGCCCGGCGTTGCGGAGATAATCGTCGCAGACGGATGAGTCACGAATGATCGCAGATAGGTACTCCGCTTTGGTCCTCTTTGTCAAACCTGCTTGTGTTGCCACATGGAACCACAACGTTTTTTTTTTTCTACTTTATATACATTCTTATTATGATAGATGTGGTTGGTTGAGAAATGATTTAAGCATTCCTCAAGCGCTATGAAAAGGGGGGTTTCAATAAAATTCTACAATTTCATTTATTAATAGTTTTAAGCAACTGAGGCTTTTATTGAGCGCATGCCGAATATTTCAAGGCAAGTTTTTTATACCATCTATTTCGAAGTTAGTTGTTAGAGGCTCCTTGTGTCTAGCAACTAAATCTAATACTTATCTATGTTTAAATTCAGTTGTAGTTTGCTTCAAATTTACCTTAATTTATTATATTACCGTTTATTTACAGAAAATAAGGAGACCTATCAATCTGGCAACACAGTATTACGGTACAGTGGCATTACTATCGAAACATTAACTGAATTGTATTTTAAAATCCGTGCAATCTGCGACCTTGGAGCTCGGGTATAAAGGCTTCCTTGTGTGAGATTATTTGATGGCGCCTCTCAGGTATTAGTCAGATTAGGTTCTTTGTCCACCAACACGCCGACAAACAGTCGCCGGCAGCTTTGTAGCTTACGAAATAGTCGATTTATAAAAGGTAGCAAACGGGATCCAATTGTTAAGTCAAATAAAGCATCGTCGTATATATGCATGTCCGATCGAAACAAGAGTACCTACTGTCTAAAGCTGATTAAATTTAATAATTATGCTTCTTTTGAGAAGAAGTCTTATAACACTGGTTTTGTGAACTAGTACATATTAGAAATAAATTTGTATTACATTCGGTAACAAGAATTAAGATGGGAGAGTAGCGATGGCAATCATATAACTCGTAATGATATAAGTATATGTAGTACTAAAGCCTTGATTGAGAAATAAAGTTTAGGGACCTATGTGACAGAGTAGTAACCACACGAGACTGATGCGCCGTAGGTTCTGTGCTCTTCAGTCAGATGGAATCATCTGAATTCATCGGAATAAAATATTTTGAGTTTTGTTCTCGGTGTTTGAGTATCTGACTTTGTATGTCAATGGCACCCACGACACAGAAAAATCTTGGAGTGTCCTACTCCAGGATTACTCCAGGACATAAGCGTAGAAAATTAAAGACACAAATTTGTATTGGCTAATTGTGAAAGCACATGTATATACGCGGATATCTCATAGGTTTCCTGTATTACCATGGATACATAAAAACGATTACGCAAACGCAATGAACCCTGGCCTTGTACTGAAATCCAAAGTCATTTAGATATCTACATAGTTCAATTACTTTGATCAAATCCGATCCGATGCCTCTACGTCAGGCCGGCAAAACTCGCACCCATCGTCAATTCAATAAACTCCGTACAAAATCTAACTATTGAATTTTTTACAACATGAACTCCAAAGTTCAAACGAAATGATATAAGCATTTTAATATGTACAATTCCTACAGATCTAAGAAGATAGTAAATGACACCGTATAATAAAATGCCCGCGGTGTTCATAAAGGAATTAAACTCACACGATCGTAGTCGAGATAAGATTGTTATCGGGATAAATCTTTGGTGAGGATACGTCTTGTTTCAATTCGTTAAAGAATGTATATAAGTACCTACTTTTGTTAATAGAAAAAATGTTCGATGTTATTGAATTGTAAAAATATAGTTTTACTATCGGTTTTGTCTGTTTATATTGGGCTACAGTGACATAACTAGGGGCTGGCTGAAATGGTAGAGCATCGGATGATGGACTGATGATGGCAGACCATTGTCGAAGACTATCACATTTCTATTTTACATTGAAGTAGTTTTGGGTTTTAGTAGAAGGGTGTGGTTGCCAGCTGATTTACTTATAAAGCCATCAATTGCTCCTCAGGGGTTACAACTCATTCTTGCAAATTATACTTACTTAATATTTAAAAGTTTGTGAGGATGTGTGTGTCTTTGTTAAAAAAAACACGCTTTCTACATTCCTATGAGTGTAGAAAGCGTGTGGGGCTATCCCCACTGTATGATTTTCTCCTGTGTCCTGGGTGCCATGGACACACAAAGGCGAATACACAAACACCCAAACCCAGAACAGAAAACTAAACTCATCATTCATATTTCTGTCTAGCCGGGAATGAAACCCGGGACCCACTGCGCGTCAGACAGGTATGGTGACCGCTCCGCCACGCGGGTCGTCAAATGTTACTCTTTCACGCGAAAACTACTGTTACGATTTGGCTGAAATTTGATGTACAAATAGTTTTTGACCTGGATTACCACATAGAATACTCTTTAACATGGTAAATGACCGCTGGTATATAATATCGTGGTAAATGTAGGGCTGAGTCGTGGGTAAAAGCTAGTAATTTCATAAAATTGAATTCTAGTTAATTGAGATTTCTATTTTACGTTTTACGCCTAGATAAACAGCTAAGTATCTCCATTGTAACTAGCTGAGAAGAATAGGTCGTAAGTAGTTTGCATAAAGTACATTTGTATATACTGTAATTCGCGTTTTAAACGGAATAAAAACGTTGAAGGCTTTATTTGTTGGTTTAAATTTAAAAGTAAAATAATGCATAAATACGTAGTATTAGAAACAATAAGGAAAATAATAACGCACATAAATTTATGCACTACTATTTTTTGTCTTCATTTTTCCGTGAATTTTGGGTTTTTAACTGTCATGATTATGACATCATATTTGATTTTAAACAGTTATCAAACAGTTTGTTTATAACAGTTTTGTCAAATGTATTAAAGTTACATATTTATATATTCAATGCTTTCTGTTTCATTTATTGTATCCTTGTGTTATGTTATGTCCTTGTGTTATGTGCTATGATTATTTCTTTTCTTGTTGTTAGTTATGTTGTATATTAATTTTAGCGTAACTAACTACATTATTTTTATTTCTGAAATACATATTACACTTACTGTATTTTTAGCAAGGATTTTATTATTTTGGAGCTTTTTCCCGCGGCTCTGCACGCATGGTACCACGGTAAAATTCCTATTTCTTAATACAGACTATAAAATGTTTGTGTTATAAATTTCATCGAAATCCATTCAGTAGTTCTTGCGTGAAAGAAAAGGAGGAGGAGAAATCCAAATTTTCGCATTCATAACATTAGTACGATATTTCATGCATAGTCTATTTATAAATAATTTTATCTTTAAGTATCCAACCTTATCTAAAAGATCTGTGGTGATACTATTACCGTGGTATAGGCTAGCTCTCGTCCTGACATATTTCCCACGAGTCCCAACGTTCATTAATCTTTTAACGCTTTCATAATAGTAATTCATCATCTCATTCACGTTGCAAACTCTACGTTATATACGTACTTTGTACTCGCAGATGTTCAGAAAACCCTTTTTTAGTTCTAGTTTGTTTAATGTTTATTTAACATTCAACTTATTTTAGAAACAATGATTAATACTGACCATACTCGTTGCTTTCGTTGTATTTTGTCAAAACCTTATTTCTACTGATGGGTACAGGTCTTTTCTCTAAATGACGGAGTTTTAGACCACATTCCACTACGCTGAACAAGCGCGAACTGAAACACTTTACAAACATCCAATAACTTTTTTTAGAACTCTCAGGTGTGTAGATTTCTTGACAATATTATCATTTACCGTAAAGCGGTGATAACTATTTTCTAATACGCGTATAATTTTATAAAATCTATAGTGCGTAGCTTTGATTTGAATGTCGGACCGTCGACCCGTCGTCGATCTAGAGGCCAAGTATCAATAAATAATTAGACTATCACTGTTCCGTCTGAATTTGGCGAATGCTTTTAGAGTTTTTTAAAGGTCCAACATGAGTTTGGCCTTAAATACAAATATTTTGCTACCCCTAAGAATTAAGTTGGAATATCCCCTGTTAAACCTTTGTTAAACTCTTCAAAGCACAGAAATACTTATTAGTTAGTTTAACCAAATATACATACATATATGCAATATATAGTTACACAAGATAGCTGACAATGATTCGTGTTTGACTAACAATAGAATTCTTGACTTGACATAATTGTTTAAACATTAAAATATTTTACTATATTTATTTTAATGGAGTAATATGGTGGTTTCTATTAACCCCATACAATATTGGACGTTTATGTTTATTTGTGCCCTGTCCATAAATTAAGCCTAAATTTAGCCATCAAGCCTTGTTGTCATCGCACTTAGTATAGGTGTTTATGCTTCACAGACCGCACTAGGAGTTTATGCTTCACAGAAAGACACTGCTATTCTAGAAATAGCAGTGTCTTTCTGTGAAGCATTAGTCTTTCTTATGACATCCACAGGAAGTACGGAAAACCGTTGGATCAACTTATTATTTCGTCCTTTACAACGCTTCCTGAGCTAGGGTGGCAACCCTTGCAACTTATACTTAAAAAAATCTACTATATTTTAGAAAATTTTACTATTGTGATATTAAAGAAAATAATTGTGCTATTTTTTTTTATTTACTAAGTAAGATATATTATTTTCATCGGTATGTAATTTAGATGCGATTTTATCTTTACGAACAATGATTTGCTGAAAAAAATCGTTAGAAAAAAATATAGGTAGGTACATTATATTATCTTGTCGTCTAGTGAATCGGCGAAAAAATCATTAGAAAACTCAGCAAAAAAATAAATGTCTCATAATTTTCCTTAAATACTCAAATAAAAAAATATAATTATAAATATAAAAAATATTAAATAGAATAAAAATAAATAATTATAAAGATGTTAAAAAACTATAATGCAAAATTCAAGTTGGCTTACAAAGCCAACTTGAATTTATTTAAAAGCATAAATAAGTTGATACTCAAATATTACATTTTATTTAAATATAATTGTACAAGACGCATGCAAAGGCATAGAAATCTTCATCTTAGAAAGTCCTATTCTCTAGGACCGACGCGGTTAACATGTAACAACATAGGCTCTCACGGTGGGCGATCCAATCTCGATTACGGCCTATTTATCACCGCCTCTATCGGTCTATTGGAGAACTAATGACACCTGTGAAGCGTCAACCCCCCACCTTGATGGCATAGACAACGTTTTTTATTTCTCTTTCAATGCTACGCTGAACATAAGCTACTATATACGTTCTACTTTGTTTCAATTACAAAATTGAGAATTGAGAAAAGTAAAGAATGACATATTTATTTAACATTAACAGCAGGCATTACCTTAGCTTTAACTGACAATATTAACCATTTGTGTAAATATTTTCTCATAGGTATACAAGAGGTTAGTTACAAATAATTTATTCTATCTCGTATTACGATTACACTAATTATAAAATAATAAACACATGTAGGTATTAATTATATAAGATTATAATCTTTGTAGATATTCAATCTCAATTGCAAAACGACAGTAACGTGATAGAACAAAATGGTATTTTATTTATTTTAAAAATATAATTATAAAGGTAGTGTGGGCATAGACAATAACATACCCGTCCCGTTAATACCTAGTCCTGTTATTCCCTTGGTACCGCCCACTTCTATATCGCGTTTATCATGATAATGAGTGTCCTATGGTATGTGTAACCTATTAATTCAGGACATAAACTATCTACGTAGCAAATTTCAGCGCAATTCGGCTAGTAGTTTTTGCGTGAAAGGAACAAACAGTAAGCACATACTCGTAGGAAAAAGTCAACTCACCATTCCATGGCAGTCTGGTAATGACATTTTTTCAATGTTATATCTAAATAGAAAAATAACTTTAAAAATAAAATAAGAATTTTGAAAAAAAAAATACATACAGTCAAACATAGAACCACCTCCTTTTCGAAGTCGGTTAAAAATAATAAACATAAATGGTTGAAAATGAAACGGAATTAAAGCAACCGTGTTTATTCGTTTTATTTTTCAAATCCGCTCCGAAAAAAAATAATTTTCGAACGAAAATATTAAAATCGTTTACTAATTGAAAAAAAAAATATATTTTTTTTTTGGAATAAACGGACTCCCGTGCTGTTGTACAAAAACATAAAAAAGTATATTTAATTTTGTATGACACAATACAAACGCACACTCACGTCATTTATGATAATGCGTTTGAAATTGGAAGCACAATAAAAATCAATAAATTCCTGTCGCGATTGAGACGCTGTATAACCGACGCCCGCGCAGGGTTGCCAACCGTTCCTTGAATATCTGGACAAAATATAATAAGGGATTAGTCACTATTATAAAATGGCATTTTACTTTATAAATTTAATTTTTTCAAAGTAAAATACCACTTTATAATACATAGTAACTACCATTCTAACTTGTATTTACTTAAGTAAATTTTGTACATTTTTCTGTATGCCTCATTTCAGTAAATGAATTGTAAAATATTATTCATAAAAACATTTTTATCTGTATGTAAATCAGATACGAACAATGGTTTGCTGAAAAAATTGTTTAAAAAATATACACAGTTTCTTAAATATATGGACAAAATATATTCAGTTGATAATTGCTATTATCAAGGTGTGGTAACTACTCACTTAAAACTCATCGTATTCACACTTTCGGACACATTCTAACTTGTATTTACTTAAGTAAATTTTGCAGGTTTTTCTGTACGCCTCATAAATTGTAAAATTATTCATGAGAGATAACAAAGATTTTACTCCACACAAGCACTTGTTTAACAATTTAAAGTTATTGGTGTCATAAGTGACATTGGTTAATATTACGGAATATAGTGAAAAACTATATAGACAGATCTTGTATTTATTGCAAAGTTTCATAAGTTGGAGTAATCAATAATCTCAAGCTTAAATAGTTAGACGGGACGGATAAGTCGGGAATTAGGTAAAGATTTTAAGTAAACATATATGTAAACATATATGTAAGGTACATATCTAAAATATAATAATTATGTATAATAATAATTATGTAAAATAATAATTATGTATAATGAAAAATCTAAAATAAAATCAAGATAACTTTTCGTTCATTTCATTTTTAATGTTAATAAAATGTTTTTACAAGCGAAATATAAGTCCGTCTGTGGCTTTAACGCCGTTTTTCGTTATGGCAACCCTATATTAAGCATCCGAAGCCTGTGTTTTTACCGCATTTAATAATGGCCGCCTCGTCGCGATCTAGTATAACGCCAGTAAAAAATACAAAATGCTCCCAACAACTTCATGACTCTCCGTTTAACTACGAACCGCCCTTTGTAATTTTAGTTATGGTTCGTATAAGCTCGGTATACCCAACGATTTCAATAAAATATTTTGTTGCTTTGTTGCAATGCTCAGAATACCTATGTTAGAATGTCTTTATAAAAACTTTACAAACGTCTATCAGGTTAAATAAAATACATAATCGATTAAATCAGGACACGTTAAAAAACCTTTTTGCTAACAAATTGTCTTCGAAAGCACAAAATTCTTAAAAGAAGATTTAAGATTTAACGGGTAAAAATAGATTGAGAAATTGAAAGTATATAATTATCTATAACTTTTAAAATTGAGGATGTAGTAAACTAGAGTGGGTTTACTACATGCTCAATTTTAAAAGTTATTAAAAGTCATTAAAGTTACTTTTTACTTTAAATTGACATACTGGTTTTTTAACATGTAAATTATATTATTATTTGTTTTTATTTAATATTTTTTTAATTTATGTTTTGTTATGTTCAAAATAATAAATCTTCCAATAATTTACATGGCGATGGGCTGGTGACTCCCCTGGTGTTGCAAATGTCCATAGGCGACGGTGACTACTTTCCATCAGGTAGGCCGTCTGCCTTATCGTTAGGTTTAATTATCAAAAAAAAATAGTTTAATGATACTTCTATATGCGGGTGAAATCACTAGACACAGCCAGTATAAAACATAAATGAAGGTATACCTACTTATTCGATCACAAATCCGTTCCGTTTAGGAACATCGGAATAAGATATATAGGCAATTTGTTTTATCTTCATAATAATATAATTCCACACGGCTCCCACGCTGCTCGAGGAAGTCAACTAGTTTTGATTGTCCTGTGAACAGTCACCGTCGCCCACACATTGAGCATCCGATACATAACTATTACATAATGGCTATAAATAACACTGATTTATCTATACATGACTTATCGGTTTAACCAACATTTACCATTAACTACTATTAATCGTTTAAGTAAATACTATAATGTATAATAAAATAAATATGTATTTGAGTCAATTCGTGACAAGGGAGGCGAAATTTCAGAAACGGTGGCATCTAAGTCCTGAAATTAAAATATACTTACCAAAAGATTTAGACTCGTAGCCCCTATTGGATGTTGATTTTTTTTCTCTGTCAATTTCGATATAATTATTTCGAAATAATTTTCTTTGACCAATGCACCTTAAAATAAAATACTAAATTGCCAGTTGCCAGAAAGATATTAGATTCATATTTATAAAAAAAATGTTAAAAGGACATGTTACGACTCTTCAACAACCCTGTGCGTTGTAAGAAACTTCTCAAAATACAATTTTCAATTTTGTTATTACAACCCCGTGCGCTGTAAAACTTCTTAAATTGCGATTTACAATTTAGTTATTACCCTAATTGTCGTTTTATTCTCATCGTGCGATGTCATAAGGAACTATCTGGCAGCTAGATCTCGCAGATAACAATCTTGTTCTAATTCATCCGTACATAAAGTTCTACTGTTGCAAATTCAATTCACATTGCAACAGGAAGCCAGTGTAATTGAATTCTGCTATTTACAAACTTTAGCGACAACTACTTTCTCCCGTTCCAAGGAAATCCCTAATTAAATTTGAAATAAATTATTACGGTAACCGTATTTTACTTTCATCTACAAATCCGGATATTGCGTTGTTTGAAAAGTGTACAAGTTTCTTACTGTTCAATTAAATATATCAAAGGGAAGGAAAATATATCATCATTCTCGAGAATATTTGGCTTTGAAGCAGGTATAAAAACTATTCTTGTTATTATTGCTCTTCGTTATGTGATGATTTCTTGAAACGAGTATTTTCTGTTCCATTTTGATATGCTCTGTATGAAAGATCTCAATTGTAACTGGCGTCAAGGCGGTTTACTCCTAGATACTATAATGTTATGGAAAGTGGTAGCGCTAGTAGTATTCGACCGAGAAGGAACACCGCCATACCTATTGGTAATATAAAGCAGTTCTGTGTTACGGTAGAAGGGTGTGGATGCCAATTAACTTACATAGGTATATGGCGGACATCGTAGTCCTCAGAAGTTGCAATAGATGTGTGATGGGTTTTGAAGTGATATGGCTACAATTGAAAAATGAGAATACATTATTTGCTTGAAACTGATTTTATTGACTTAGGATTGTTCATAAATATTTGTCAAAGTAACAATTCTTAAAAAGGTTTTCTTTATAAGAATTGTTTGAAAAAGAGTTTAACGTCTTTCAGCAACCAGCATTATTGAAGGCTTGGATATTTGTTATATTCAAATAGGTTTCAAGTATAATCTGTTTTATATTATGTTTATAACAGATGTCCGTTGGAGACAGTTACTTACCATCAGCTTACATAATCAATCTCTTTATAAAGACAAGCTTTTATACAATTTGGAAGCAAACGCTTTTCATTTATTCTAGTAAAAATACGACACCCATAAGTTGGTTTTTAAACCACACTAAGAGTACTTAATTGCTTTAGATTGACTTAAAGCTAGCCATGTTGATTAAGTCGTTGTTGGTAGTCAACGTTGTTGCAGTCATAAAGTTCATATTCGTAGACTTTATACACCTTTGGGCCTTTTTTTTGGAGAAGTCTCGGCATCGGTTAAAAAATACAAAAAATTAGAAAGAAAAAAGACAAACCCGCTGAGTTTTTTGCCGGATCTTCTCAGTTAAGGTCATTTTCCGACCCGGTGCTAGTGTAAGAAAAAATATTATAAATGACAATTTGCAAGTTCCCCCGTAGGCCTACACAAAATAAAGATATTTTATTTCATTTCATTTCATCGTTAATGATAATTCTAATATGCTAGTATTAAGCTAATTCTAATATGATGATCATATTTTCACACATAATTTGCACGTTTGTTCACTTTTTTTATCTTATGAAACCTATGCTTCTTCGGTATTAAAGCCATGCTTCGTGTATATGGTAATCATTTTCAAATTTGGCGTTGCTCTACATAAACAACCTGAATACATAACAACTTAAGTATAATTTACAATATTTTACACTGTTTATTAAGTTATTTAGGTATCTAGGTTACAAATAAAGAAACATCAACACTTATATGGACAACAGATATCACATCTTATAGTAATTTATAGGATTGTTTAGTTATTAAGTTGAATGAAATATCGTATTTGTATATTTGTATTAGCTACTTTGTATTAACCGCTATAATAATTAACATACACACAAATATATATATATATATACATCACGGTGTAGAAATTGCGTCCATGCCGAGAAACCGACTTATGGCG
>DWNE01009110.1:0-11108 GCA_018249875.1 Cecropterus toxeus | reverse complement strand
AATGTCCATGGGCGGCAGTAACCACTTACCATCAGTTGGGCTGCTTGCTCGTTTGCTACTTCATATTTATAAAAAAAGAACAATCCGCCAAGCCGTTTGGGCTGTAGCGCGTTCTAAAGAAATGGCCATAGATACAAACAAACATACATACATATATACAAACAAAGGAAAAAACAAACATACATACATACATAAAAACAAACAAACATATATACATACCCCCTAAAATAGGTGGTACCTCTAGAGTCGAGCAAAGGGTTCTAGCACCTTCAAGTACCATCAAACTATCAAACGTTAAAGTAATCTTAATCCCTTTATACCCTAAATCCGACCGGTTATACAGGAATGTATCCCATCGGACGAAGAACGCCCACACTTAGCAAATCGTTTAAGAAATAATTACAATACCCCTTGCTTACTGTGTTACGAACGAAAACAGTTTTTAAGCGTGAACTAGGGATGTGACTTGATTGGGCAAAAATCGATTTTTATATAAATCGATTTTAAGCAAACAGTCGATTTTACAAAAATCGATGTTTTTACAAAAAAATAATCGATTTGAAAAAAACGATTTTTTATTGTTAAGTTAGCCCCCAAATACTTTTTCTTCATTTAGTTGTCATTTTTTATGCAATGCAACACCACAAATAAAGTAGGCACTAGATGGCGTTGCATGTAATTCTTTTATAGAGCTGCTGTTACAATATCGGAAGTACGTGAAACTACGAAATAAATAATCCTTTTAGTAATTCAGAGCTACGGCAAAAAAAACGAAAGTATAAATAAAAAAACGATTAATTTAAAATCGATTATTTATGGTCAACAAATCGATTTATAAAAATTCAATTTTCCAAAAACATAATCGATTATTTATTTTTTCTTATCCATAGAGTGAACTAGTATGCAGTCCGCTTGATGGTGGCCACTGTCGTAAGCATCTGTATCTAACATGATAAGATACTCTTAAGACTTACATTACATCTAACTCTCGGTCGGACTCAGATGCGTAGCTGAGGACTAAATAATGCCTTCTACAATAGTAGTGTAGGGGCTAGGACTTTTCCTGTGTCGTTGATGCCATGAGCACACACAAAGACGAATACGCAAACAACCAGACCCAGAACTGAAATCTAAATTCATCATTTAGATGTCTGTCTGTCCGGGGATCGAACCCGGAACCAACTGCGTGTCAGACCGGTATGGTGACCGCTCGGCCACGCGGGTAAAGTATGACGCGGGCATATCAGGATTCTGCGAACCTTCTGAAACCAATTTACGAAGAACTAGGGTGCTGACCCGCGTGGCGGAGCGGTCTACATACCGGTCTGACACGCAGTGGGTCCCGGGTTCGATCCACGGCCAGACAGAAATATGAAGGATGAGTTCAGATTTATGTTCTGGGTCTGGGTGTTTGTGTATTCGTCTTTGTGTGTCCATGGCACCCGTGACACAGGAGAAAATCCTACTGTGGAGTTATGAGTATAGAAAGCGTTTACGTTATGTTTATTGGTGGTGCTCATGAAGATGTTTATGGAGAAACACGCAAAATAACTGCTCGTTTTTTATTCTTTAAGAAGTAAACTCCAGAAATTAAGAAATCCAATAATAATCCAGGTGGTAAAACCAAAGTAGTTCGATCGGAGAAGTACCACCGCCACACCTATTTCTAACGTGAAACAGATCGTGCGTTTCGGTGAAAGGGTGTGGTTGCCGGCTCATATATATATGAGGCGACCATCTTAATCCTCGGGAGTAGCAACGCATCTGTGATCGACTTCAGATGGCACCCCTGTTCTATATGAAGTTGCTTACAAATGTAACCACTTACCATCAGGTGGGCTGCTTGCTCGTTTGCTACTTCATATTAATAAAAAAAAAACAATCATCAGAAGCTCTCCAAAGCTTCTTGATCTAAGCTCTGGAGAGCATCTTCCAAGATATTTAAGGAAAAACACGTAAACTAACTGCTTGTTTTTATTCTTTAAGGAGTGAACTCCAGAGATTAATAACTAAACTAGTTCCGTATTACGTAAGGCGTTACCCATAACCAGTAAGCAGAGCCCGCGCGTGCTACAGTCACGACCGCAGAGCACGATGTTGGTACTAAAAGTTAATTAAAATGCTACTGGGCTGTATAACACGTTTTAGCCATTTTGGGCGTTTCTTTGATGATTATATTTCGAAAGCGAAGATGATCTTAGCTCGAAATAGGAATAAAGTACTTTGGATCTGTTTACTTTTGAAAGTTTTCGATTCCTTTTTTTAATTCTAAATTATTGAAACCTGTATAATTCTTAGGATTATGCGTGATTTTGGGAGGAAGGGGCGGATTGAGTTGCAACATAAGAGAGAGACAGCGTATGGGAGGAAGAAAGGTAGACCAAAAGAAAGAAAGAAAGAAAGAAATGGTAAAAAGGAAGAACGAAAGAAAGAAAGAAAGGTACGCGAAATAACGTGAGAAAGGAAAAATGTTAAAAGAAAGATAAAATAAGAAAAATAAACTGAAGGAAAAAAAAGTAAGAAAGAAAAATAGTTTATTGGGTACAACATCAAAATGATTCCTTCGTTCTTCGAAGTCCTTTCGTCGCCATTAAAGTCTACTTTCAACGGGCTTGAGCCCTTGAGCCTCGTGTATATTCTTGAAATCTTTATTTATTCTTGAACTTCACACATACATGAACATAAAGACAGAGAAACGAACACATACACACGTACATTTTACAAGTTTGGCGCTAAAGTCTTCTGGTTTAGATGTTATCAATAAAAAAGATAGATCTCAATAATTTAGGGTATTGACCCTATATTATTATGTGTTAGGGTTAATTAAAATACTTACAACATAATCCTCAATCATCACATTATTAGGATTCGATGAAACAATTGTTAAATTCCATTTTTGTACGAATATGAGCCATCTAATTCGGCCGAAGTAATTATTCGTTATTACCTACACTGATGTGGGAAATGCCTGAAACTTCAGAAAGACGGTGGGTTTCTTCATTCAGGGTCATAGAATTCCTTGGAAATAGGGATTCTGGTTGTACAGAATCACAAAAATCCTCAAAACTACACGAATCCGTGAAAATTTGGAAGAAATAACGATTTTATTTGCAGGTATACTGAACCTCGTACATATTTACCCTGCACTAATACCAAATCCTCTTTTCGAAAACTTTGTCCTCTATTAACGAAAACTATGTTCGTATAAGACCACGGAAATTCTCGATGCTAAACCATATATTTATCTATACTAAACCAGATACTTTACTAGTAAAAAAAAACTATCCTATAGTCCAATCAATATTAAGATATTCAACATCCGCTTGTTAAAACATGTAACTTCAAAAATAGAATCTGTCTAGGATAAATAATGTTTATTAACAACAATACATCCTTCATTAGGAGTTAAAACAGAATTTCTAACGTTTTCCTACACTTAAACAAAAGTTAAATGCTACCAACTTATATTTGGAGCCACTACGATGAAATCGGACCTTATTTTTAAGTGCGTGAGGTAACGAACGATTTTTGGAGAGTAAAAATAAGTTGGTTAATATTTAATAGGGAGTCGCACCACGACAGTCAATCTTGGGCTTGGAAACATCCATCATGGCGCCACGCCCATGGATGTCTCGACAACGGAACATTTACTCATGATTAAATCTCTGATGTTAAAATATTTAAAATCAAGCATGTCCTATGATTTTAAGCGTGCTTAGAAATTACATTACTTAAAATTCGTACATATAACGAAAAATAAATATTCTGCTTGTCTATGCGTCGCATATATTTGCAAAATATTTGAAGAACTGGATGAGTAATTAATAAGGATTTCTGTAACTTTTGCAACTTTTTTTTCTGTTTGATTGTTTTTTAAAATCATGTAAAGCCAATATTTCAAGGATTAAGACTATTTCTAGCCTGTATCTTATGCTAAAATTAGTTGTTTATTGAATACTTTTTAAACGCGTGTAACCACGGAACTCAACAAGAATAAAATAATATATATTGGAATTGCACTTTGATTTTTGCAGTTTTGCCAAAAGAATTAAAAAAAATACTAATTATCTTTTGTTTGTCTTTGTTGGTAAATAGTATAAAAGATAAAAAATAAATAAAAACAGATGGCCACGATATTAATAAAGTTAGGCGTGAAGACGCAAGCCAAAGCCGTAACACATTTTAAATAATAAAAGTATAAAAGATACATTGTCTATGACATTGCCCTTCTAGAAAAAGTATTTAAGTTGTCTATTTATTTAATCTCTATTTTTTTAAATTGCAGACAATGATAAAGCCTATTGTAAAGTTTTAAAAATAAATTTACATTCCAAAAAATAGAATCATAAAGAATAGTTAGCCATAGACTAAAAACATGAAAACTAAATTACGCTTTAATGTTGGAACGTGCCTACCCAGCTAATAACATCACTGACGCGTTACACTGAAAAAATAAAAACAAATCACTGGCAATTTAATGCGAGCCCAAATTTTAAAACGGCCGTCCGAGGAATGTTGAAATGAACGGCTACCAATTTTAAATACGCATTTGGAGTTTTATCCAAAATTCGACATTATTATATTGTTATAAAATACACTATCTGTTGTAAACTATTGTTTTTACGATCTTTGTGTGTAAGGAACTTAATCGACTTCCGTTTTAAGATTCGATGTATGAAAGTTAAGGAATGTTGTTGAAATAAAAAACGCAAGAAGTTTCCTATGAAAATTTTATGGACCGTTTTGACCATTTCAAAAATTATATGGCCTATGGAGATGATTCTAATGATATGTTATACGTCACAATCCGTCAAGCTGTTTGGACTGTAGCGCGTACCAAAGAAATGGACATAAATACAAACAAACATACATACGCTCGAAAAAACATTACGCTCCTTCTAGCGCAGTCGTTTAAAAATAGAAATAACCAGAGCAAAACTAAGGCAAAAGTACAGACTTAATAAATTACCATGTGTTCGACAATGAAACAAAACTTAAGCATTCATGACCGACACTTAAAAAATGGACACAAACAATATGAAACTTCAAAAGCGGGCAACAGAGTTTATAGTTATTTGTTGAATGTTTTTACACAGGTTTAGCCTCGGGGATGGCACGGGCCGGTCTAGGATTAATGATTAATTGTTAGCAAAAAATGCAGCAACTTAAAAGCTTTTTATTACGAACCGCGTGGCGGAGCGGTCACCATACCGGTCTGACACGCAGTCCGAATTCGATCCCCGGCCAGACATCTGAATGATGAATCTAGATTTCTTTTCTGGGTCTTGGTGTCTGTGTATTTGTCTTTGTGTGTGTGTACCCATGACACAGGAGTAATTCCTAGTGTGGGGCTATGAGTGTTGATAGCGTTATTATTGTTATGTTTTATTTGTTAACTTGAATGAGCTAGTTGGTCTTAAAATCGGTAAGTTTAGATCATTTAAGATAATTTTTCAGATAAACCCTCTGATCCAACTTAACCATAGAAACTTTTCATGCATTAGTTTTAATTTAATTGAGCTACCCAATTGGACTTAAAATCGGGGAGATAGGCTTCGTTTATATGAGATGAAATTCCTATTCTGTAGGAATTTCCTCTGGAGGTGTCCATGGGCAGCATTGGCCACATATTAACAAGTGGTTTGCATGGTCGTTTACAGTACACGTAATATAAAAAAAATGTAAATTAATACTAATGCTAAATGTTTTTGGAGTGATTTGTCAATATTACATTTTTCAGATTTTTTCAATTTCGCGTGTTGCCGATTAATGGTTTTTGTTTCATGAAAATAATAATGGAATATTCTTATGTCGTATTCATGTTTATTTATACTAGCCGACTGCGTATTGGTAGACACATTGGTAGACACATTTTCAAAAACATTTTTAAACGAAGTTCTTTATTTTTCTTTAACCGTGGCCAATGATTACTAATTTCTTACACGCATAACTTAAAAAACTCTTAGATGCCTGAGATTTGAACCTCTATCCTTCAATTTCAAACCACTAGGCTATCATAAACATTAAATGTTACGTAAAATATCATAGTCATAGAGAAGATGGGGTGCAATTATCACATCGCTCTATATTGACGGACGGGTATGATAATTGGTGCCAATTACTCTGTCAGAGTCCTTCGATAAATCAATGGTCAGATCTAATTTACGAGTAATGCATGATGCTCGAATTAGTCTTCGATTTGAATGGCTGTCGATAAAAAGTTAATTGTGAATTGGTTAAGAAATTCAGTGTGATAGGAGAATAGTGTAATGGTGTTGGTTAGTAGCACTTCATCTCTTCCCTTGGGTAATGTCCAATCAAAGCTTCGGTTTCGACTTCGGTCATCTTCGGGCTAAAAACACTCTGACAAAAGCGATAAAAATAGGCCGAAGTTTTTCCGAAACCAAAGGTTCTAGCAAGTGCCTGAATCAACGAACTAAAGCGGATACACGGTACAGCAGTGGAGTTGGTGAATAGATACATAGTTTAATATATTTTAAGGCTACTCTATCTTCTTTTTTCCTAGTAGTGACATATTAAGAATAGCATTATCAGACGAATACTTCGAAAAAATATTTTATATAAAAAAAAAAAAATGAAATTTTATGAAAAAATATTTTTATATTAGTAAAGCTACCATAGGTTATTTAATAAACCAATAAAAACAAAAAAGAAATCCGTTATCGGTTGTTTTAAAACTTGTAGACCATAAATTCTACGTGATGTCGGGTTGATATTCCTTTCAAACAACTTAAAACTATGAAGAATACAAGCGTTTATAACGTCTCACGTGGACAACGTGTACCTAATACATGTAATGAACTCAAATTATTTACATTACGCATTTATAACTATCCTCATGTAAAAGTGCAATGTAAAAGTGTAAGGTAAAAGGAAAGTTAGGGATCATGTTACATCAGATCAAGACCGTTTACTTTACTATGTACCCTACGTGCAAACAGAGCCGGGGGAAGTCGTTATAATTAAATTTAATAGAATTGTTGACCCCACTTGAAGTTGCATCACTAAGTATGTGTTTTGTTTTGTTCTAGGTAAGCTGTGAGAAGAGGTTCATGTGTAAATATTGACCAATAGTAGAATATTTAGAAGAAAATGACTTTTCGTTGCGTCCCTACATTTCAAGCGGTGTCGTCCAATGATAGTAACGCCACCTGGGTAAGTTTTACGAAAGCATTTTATTAGTACTGCTACTGCTTAACAGATGGCGCTGGAATCACGTCATAGACAAATGTTATTTATTAAGCAAGAAAATGTTTTGAGCTTATTACTATCAATTATTAATTAAGATACATTAATTTTATTATTAATACGAATAGTATGGCCAATATCTCCGTTATGGCTTAAATACAGGGAACTTACGTTTGAGACTTAGCAACGGCATCTATCGGGAAAATGAGAAAGCTTGTGCATCAGTAGAAGACTACTTTCAAACGTAGTACGGTTATTCCACACTAGATAGCGCTGCTCAAGTCGAATATTTAAAATTAGTTATTTTATTGAAGTTTTAGTTATTTATTTGAAGATTATCATTATGTTTATGTTTTCGCTCAATAAAATAAATATGTTACAATTGATACTAACATATAGGAACCGTAGACTGTTTATATAAAAAAAATGAACAATAATTTCAATTGTTGGCATTTAAATTTGAAACTTAATTCATGACGGAAGTCCGACACTTAAGTAATTTTGTTATCTTTATTACTTTGGTAAGGACATAACGGCAAAATTATTAAATATAATTAAGTTACTTATTTTGATTCTATTTGCAAAAGAGCTCCCTATACGAATATTTACTATCGGAATACGACTGTTCCATTCTATGCATTACTCTATGCATGTGCATACCTATACTAGGAGTTGTGTTAAAAGTCAGTCTCAGGTGTGCGATGGAGATAAATAAAATGATCGCCTCATTTGTAAGACTGCTGGCGCACTCCTTCACCGAAACACAAGAACTAGTTCACGCTAGAAATAGACGTTGTGCCGGTACCTTCCCGGCTTTAAAACTCCTAATATCGTAGGATTTTTTGTATTGCGAGATTCTATTTATAATAATAATAATAATTATAAAGCTTTCTGCAACGAAATCAAAACTCTACATTCACATTTCTGTCTGCCCGGCGATCGAATCCGGGAACCACTGCGTGACAGATCGGTATGGTGACGCAGCGGTCACCATACCGATCTGCCACGCGGGTTGACAATATAATTTATAATTAATACTAAACTACACAAACTTTATTTCTACCATAAGTTATATTTACAACAAATAAGAAATCATTAGCTTCCTGAATATGTATTCCCATGACAGCCAAACGAACACAACTTTTTACAATTAATTTTCGACTTAAGTGTCCCGTAGGTGGTAAGTATCATTAGGCAAACCTTAAAAAAGAGGTATGTAGAGTCATCGACCCACAACCAACTCGTTGACATGTCAATAAGCCTCAGAATGACCCGGAACGCCCACCAGAACTTAAACTTTGAGTGTCTTAATACAATAATTCTTGAAACTAAAGTCTCGCTCTGGAAAGTTTAAAATGACTATTGTTTTTTTAGTAGAAATAGCTAACGAGCACGCAATCCTGATGGTAAGTGGCCTCCGACATTGCTATCAGTAGCAAACATAGCCATGTTTTATGGTTTAATGGATCTGGGTGCCTTAGCATTGAGGAAGAACGAAAATTTTTTTTAAACGGAACAATATATGTATATTGTTTACTTTTTGTTGACTTCGGAGTCCATTTATTTCAAACCTCCCGCCCGTACTCCTTTAAGCATAGACGAGAAAATAAAAGTTCTTCAAACGAAAGAATATTTTTTAATATTAATAATAATTATAAGATTTATTTTGCTTACTATAATTTTTATCAAAATTGTGATTTCTCGTTGAAGTCTTTTACTAGGCTGATCGTACTGATAAAAGTGCCTGTCTATGATTCCTCAAAGGATGTTTGTTTGTTTGAATTTCGATTACTATTTATTCCTCATCCCGCTATAGCCATAATCAGACGTTCCTTACAATAACACTGTTCGACCTTCCCTTTAATAAAGCTACTTATTTGAATTCTATGTCTACGAAATTTTGAATCATTGTGAAAAATTCAATAAAAATATTTATCTACGAAGAGTAAGGGATGCCAATTGCTATTATTAACGCTACTATTACCCTTTTTTTGTAACGAGGGGAAAACCTTTACCCAAAGGTACCCGACACTGTGGGAGCAACGCCCGTTATGTGGGATTTTTACCGCACTAAAATACCCCCATGACCGTCTTCAGTGCTGCGTAGAGGTCTCCGGGAACTCCAATGGAATACAACCAGAATCCTTCGAGCACGACATCTTTTTCGGGCTCTTTCTCAGTGAGCATTTACGCTCACCGTGCTTTTAGGTATTTACGACGGCATGTGACCATACATGCTGCTGTCCTTCCTGGAGTCCTCTCCCCACTCTTGTCCGCCGGATTCCGGAAGCCCCCTTTTAGTCACCTCTTATGACAGGCAAGGGATACTGCAGGCCTATTCTAGGTCAGTAACAGGGTCAATTACATAAGAACCTAGCGGTTTTAAACCCGTTGTTCAAACCGAGACATGTACATCAGTTGCCCAACGTTACTTAGTTATCTGATGCTATCAACATGCTAATATTAATGACCGGTTCGAACAATCGCAGACCGCTTGATATTGGCCGATGCTAGTTCATACTATAATTACTTTTTAACCGGCTCTAATAATTGGAACTATTGTTTTGAGAAGGATATTCTTTTGTGCTTGTATACTATGTAACTATAAGTACCCATATTTTACGATCTGCCTGGCAGATTGGTCTATACATTGGTTTGTCTAGCGAAGGGTTCTGAGTTCAATCCTCAATCGGTCAAGCTTCTTAATAGCGAATTTTTATATCTTTTCTGGGTCTGGATTGTTGTGATGTGCAGGTTGTTTTCGATGTTTTCTGTCACCGTAAAGGAGTGAGGTGATTCTAATACGCACATCATTTTAGAAAAAATTGTGGTGCGTGGGATTCGAACTTCGGACCCTCGATTGAGAGGCCGAGTTTCAATCACTGCTCATATTGTTCACATCGATATTGTAATGTAGTACAAATTTTAAAATGAATTATTGTCACCATACAGTAAGGCGCCCGGTCGTCTAGCAAATTATAATTGACAATTTTATCTTGTTACTTATCTAAGCTTGCAATGTATATACAGATATAAGGACACATTGATATATCTAAATTATGCAACACGCTCTGATAAAGAATTATTGTTTTGTCATCGCAACTTCTCTATATTTCAATTTAATGGTTATTCAAGTTACTGATTGTAATGTATTTGTCAGTACAATCGATAAAAACATATTGTTAAATAAGTTGTCTTTTATTATTAAATGTAAGAAAACAATGTCAGAGATAAAATTTAACAATCAGCCAAATGCAGTCGGACTTTTGCACGAAGGGTCCCGTATCATTATCTATAATACGGAACCCTAAAAACATGCCGTTTTTAGGGTTAAATACTTTATTCTGTTTTTATAGTATTTGTTGTTATAGCGGCAACAGAAATACATCATCTGTGAGAATTTCAACAGACGGACGACGGACGTCTTAGTAATAGGGTTCCGTTTCCCTTTGGCTACGGAACCCTAAAAATCCCCTACCCCCTACCCTACTTATTCTAAGTAAAAGTTCGAAAATAAAGGGATATATGGTGTTAAATAAAACAACTATAAATGTAAATAATTTTTATTCAATTGAAGTCAATTGTAGTATGAAGATCAACAACCCCGTTCCCCTGGATACGTAATATGTAACACATGGTAAATCGTACGATGAATAACAAAGAAAATCCCTTTTAAACACAAGAGTCCTTTTTTTTGTTTTTTTTTTCTTAAAATTATTTTACGGCCATGGATCTAAGTCCTTTAAAGTCAATCATCATTTATATTGTTTATTATTATGTGATAACCATATTTAAGATGACGATGATGAGATGTTTCGATATAGAAGATGATGAGATGAGATGGGTTCAGCAAAGTGGTACGGACTTTACTAGGACTTCTTCATGGAGTCTTGGAAGCA